>AZYM01000270.1:0-286637 GCA_000611715.1 Scolecobasidium constrictum UM 578 | reverse complement strand
TATTATAGGTAATAGAGCTATTTCCTTAGGGATCCGATCTAATAATAATCGATTAATAAGGTTTAGATACGAACCTAGGTCGACTAGAGACTTAACTTACTTTCTCGGCTATCTAGGTCCCTAGGCACGATAATTAAACTTAATCTAAACCTATAGTAATTATAAAGCTATAAATAGTCGTAATCTAGACTAACTAAAGCTTCGTAACTCCTAATCTAACTCGATATAGGCGGTTAGGAATAGAGTTAGTCCTTCTACCCCTAACCTTTTCCCTACTAGTCTTAAGATAGACGGAACTTAAGGCTATCCTTAATCTTATCCTTAGTATATCTAGGCGAAGTATACCCGTCCTCCCCGTAATTCTAGTAGGATATAGTTTTCTTAGACTACTTAGAGTTCTTCTACTTCTTATCGTCTCCTCTACCCTTAGACTACCTTCTCTTAGGCTTCTTAAGTCCCTTAGAGCTAAGCTAGTCCTTTTTATAATCGGAGTCGTTATCCTTCTTCCGCTTTAACTTCTTTTTATTATAATAGTTCCTCGAGGATCCCTTAATCCTTTAGTAGATAATATTAGCTTATTTCTCTATCGTCGGGAGTATATTACGCTATATATACGGTACTAAGTCTAGTTAAGCCCAAACTTCCTTAGATAGAGTATTATAGTAGTCGTAGATCTGCGTTATATAGTTATTCTGCCTAAGTTCGTCCTACTAAGGACGAAGAACGTTTAAGAGCTTAGTTAGTATCTACCCTAGTTACTACGATATATTCTTAATAAACTCGTTCGTAGCTATCTACCGCTTATATAGAGTACCTAACTAGTCTAATATCTTACCCTTAAACTCCTTCTAGGATAACCGCCTAGTTATAGTAGGATTATCTTTATAGTTCCTACGATAAGTGTCCTATACCGTCTTTATAGTTCTAGCTATATAGCTATAACCCTAATTAATACGTTAGGTTTCACCTATAAATAGATATAGAGTCTTCTTAAAGCTTAATTCGTAGTCGCGGACTTAATCGTTATAGTTAGTCCTATTCTTAGCTTTATAGACTATATACGCTTCTAGATGCGGGAGGAGGCTTATACTACCGCCTTCTACTCTTTAGCGAGTAATCTTATCCGCTATTATAACCGTATAGATTATAAACTTATTACTATCTTCTTTAACTACGCGATAAGCCGCCTTAATCGACTTTAACTCTAGTTCTTCCTTCTTATAGATATACTAGGTATATTAGGCTTCTAACTTCGCTCTATATAGGTTATCCTCTATTAGAGGGCGTTACCCCTCCTTAGGTAGTATATCCTAGCCCTATAGACCCTAACCTAGGTCTAACTAGTCTAGGAGGGGATTAATAGGTAGGATATAGCGTAGAGAAGGAATATCTATTTCTACGCCGAATATTAGAGGACGTCCTATTAGGGGAACGTCTCCTTTAGTATAAACCGCGCCCGTATTAGATAGTCCGGCTCCGGCCGGATCTATATCTCTAGTATTATTTATTACGATCCCTTATTCGTTACTATCCTCAAAGGAGAGCGGTTATATTATAAGAATTAGTAGTAATATAAGTTAGGTGACGAGGCTGAGATATAATAAAGCTAAAGATATCTAAATCGATTATAAAAACTACTCTCGATTAATAATAAGAATAATCGCTAAAGACCTAAGCCCCCCTTAGTCTTTACGACTTATATTTATATATAAACTCCCTAGTACCGCTAGTTAAGGCTATTAAGCTCCTCCTTTACCTACCGGTATATATAATAGGCCTAACTACTATAGTCGGTTCTAACTAGACCTATTCTTTAACTAACTATACTATTAGGAATCTCCCTAGTCTAGCCTACTCTAATCTGGCCTAGGACAATCCTTACAATATATATAGTTAAATACGAATATCGACCGTTATTATATAATATTAAAGTATTACGGTTAGTCCTCTACCGATAAGTAATACTTTACCTAAGTAATATAATACCTAAAGGATAATCCTTCACCGAAGGTTCTCTTCTAGTTTAACTTAAGATAATAGTAAGGTTAAGTATTAATAATGAGATTATAATTTCGTAATAGTACTATCGTAGTAATCGAACTATTATAATATAAAATAACTACGAGATAAAGGAAATTAGAACCTAGGAAAGCTTATTCCTTTATACTAATCTAATATCCTTCTATCCTAGCTATCCTTACTATTCTATTATACTAAGTGCTATAGAATAGTTAGGATAAGTAGGATATACTATTCTATTCTTATAATAGACTCCGCTAACGTAGACTTATATAATAATATTATATAATTCCGGTGCTAGATAAAACCCCGCGTCCTATAGCGCCTCTTACTAGTTTATCTATACCTATTATTTCCTATATCCTATATAATACCGAATCCTATCTTATACTTAGTATATCCTACCTATCCTATAATATAAGTAGACTTAATACTACCATAGTAATAGGATAGAATATAATAGAGGGATATTAGATTAGTATAAAGGAATAGATTTTCTAGTTCTAATTTCCTTTATCTTATAGTTATCTTATATTATAATAGTTCGATTACTATAATAGTACTATTATAAAGTTATAATCTTATTATTAATACTTACCCTTACTCTTATATTAAGTTAAACTAGGAGAGAACCTTCGGTAAAGGGTTATTCCTTAGGTATTATGTTGCTTAGGTAATGTATTACTCATTAGTAGAGGACTAACCGTAATAGATATATCCGAGACTACCGTCTACTCTTCCTTCAGCGTACTCCGTAGATACACACGGTTGATAGTAGGTAACAAAAGCTATTCGTCGGCACTAGCACAGGTACAGGGCGGTAGCATAGGTAAACTATAAACTGGGATTAATTATCCGGGTCCAGCAGTCCGCCTTTTAACTCCCAGCCCTCCTCTCCATTTGAGGACTTGGCAACATCGAAGGACCCCACCCGCGTGCCCACTTGCGTGCCCTCGACCCCATCTTCACTGCAGCACAACCCTGGCTCTAGAGGCTGGAGAAGAGCACAATGGCAACAAAGAATCGCTTCAAAGTCCGCTTCAAGGAGGGTATTCGAACGCCCCAGGAAGCACCGACGGCCCGAGGCCGGGACGGCAGCGGTGACTCGGAGGTCGTCAAGCGGATGAGCCACAGTCGAGGCGCGTGCCACAACTGCCGGATGCGCCATGTGAAATGCAATGAGCTCTTTCCGGTCTGCACGCAATGCAGACGACGAGGTCTACTGTGCATGCCCAAGGGTCGCCTCACCCAGTGGCAGGTGGAGACGCCGCAGCTCATGATGCCGCTGGCTCAACTGCCGTCAATGAACAAACGCCTAGTCCAGTACTGGGTCGAAAGAGCAAGTCAGATCATGGTACTGGACCCCGAAGTCAATCCTCTGTCCTTCCCAATCATCAAATACCTCGCTGCTTCCGAGTCCCTTCTGCATGCGATCCAATGCCTCAGCGCTGCGCACGAGAACTTCTTCCAGAATCTGCACGAGTCCGATTGCCTTGTCGAAAGAGGCAAAGCACTGAGATATGCTAGAGAAGAGCTGGGGACCCAAGAAATACCGGGACCACACCTCGTCTTGACGGCTTATTTGCTTGGGGCTTCATCGTCATGGATCGAGATGAGCAGGCAGAACTTCGGGCAGGAACATTTGATCGCGTGTAGTGCAATGCTACACCAGATGCTCTCTCAGCCTGATGATGGAAAAGATCTGCTCAGGCACTTTGTCTTGGGTCTCTATATCTTTTGGGACATGAGCTGCTCGCTTCTGGTCGACGCAAAAGACCAGGTGCCGGTCGACACACCGGAGATACAGAATGCCATCAAGCTCGCCCAGGACGATTTTCATCCAATGGTAGGGAATTCCATGGAGCTGTTTCATGAATTAGCTTGTCTGGGCCGATATTGTCGAAGGAGGATCGACTTGGGCGAGTGTGACCCCTTTCAAGAGTCTCTCTTCGAAGAACGCCTCCTTCACTGGCGTTCCAGAGTCGAACAGCTTGATCCTCTTCACTCGCTTCTGGCTGAAATCTTTAGGCTTTATGGCTTAATTCTGCTCTACCGTATCTGTGGCCAACCTTTGGCCGATTCTTCCGAGCATACAGAGACTCTCATCGTCCGCCACGCGAACCAGATCATCGACAACATATCCAAAATTCGGCCGGAAAGTCCGTACTTTAAGTTCACACCCATCCCCTTACTTGTTGCCGGAGCAGAGATACCCAAGAGTGATGCCAAACGAAGGGAGAAGGTGGTTCTCGGCTTTGAAATCATCTTCGCTATCAACCGGCTTCCGAGCAACTTCTGGGCGGCGGAGCTGCTTAATGAGCATTGGACTATGAAGGATCAAGGATCCAAAATGTCGTGGTTGGAACTGATGCTGCTGAAGAATTGGAGAATCTTCATGGGATGAGCAAATTACAACAGGCAGGTTGTGGAATCCACGCGGATGAAGTTGGCGTCTACGAGGTACTTGCCAATGTTATGCGCGGCAAATTCGCTGGCTAATCTCGCACGACACTAATTGCTGGGAATATGTGAGAGTGTCTTCCCGAAACGGCTGCCTACAAATAAAGTCTTGCTCCATCATCCCGAGCACGTGGTATATGGAAAGGACGTGTAAGTGAAGAATATTCAACAATCAAGTCGCAGATTGAAGAGGTAAGTCACTTTGTGCGTCGCTCCCATCATAAGATTACTTATATAGTGCAGCTTAGGCTCTGCCAACAGGTGTTGTCAGCAGTATGGTTTGGCGGACTTTTCGCTACTCGAGTATCGTGCGGTTGCTCACTTTGAGCATCATTAGAACTCCCTCTCTGTTGTTGGATGCGACACTCTTGGCCACGGAACTATACTAGTCTCACGTGCAACGGTATTTCCCCTTTTCAATGCCTGATCCCAATCACCACAAGGCTTTGTGCAAAGTCCAAAATGGATGGTATCAACGTAATGTATCAACGGGCAGACAGCACATAGCATTTAGGAAAGCCTCTTCATTGGCTCACAATGAAACTTGATTATATCCCAACAAACGCTCGCTCACTTGCGATGCCAATATCCACCACCAGCATTCAGATCATGCCATCGGCTATTCAAATGCGACTCTTACTGGCGCCGACCGCGAGAGAAGGTCTTGTACGATTTCTCTGCTACAGTGCTACCTGCGGCTGAAATGAGTCTAGATCGATAGAACGGTTTCAATATGGATATGTAGGACCTAGAGTTCGAGTTTTCCACGCGCCCTAAGGCTTAGCGTGACTGATTGGGTCGCGTCTTGCCTAATGCAATGATCTTTATCACACTTGCCGAAAAGAGCCAACATGCGAGGGGCGTCATTAGGGAGTCTCTTGTTAGCTCAAAGCAAGAAATCTAAACCATGCAACGTGCTGGATAACATGTATCCTTCACAGAAGACTTTGTGTTTCTGCATCTCTCACTTCAAAGATTTTTATGCCAGCAATGAGGCAATTGACATCGAATATTCCAATCGAAGAAGCTCTCCACACGGCGCCCGAGAATATCCTGAGAATGGGACTTTCACCCAGCATACTTGCGGCTATCTTGGTGTTGTTGTCGATAACGATCTACCGATTCTTCGTATACCCGGTCTTTCTTTCTCCGCTCGCGAAAATTCCAACTGCTCACTGGTCATGCTCTTTCAGTCCACTCTGGCTGTTGTGGGTGAGGTGGAGAGGTCAAGAGAACCGGAGTGTGTACAAGCGGCACATGCAGAGCGGGCCGGCCATCAGATTAGCCCCGAATGTGGTCAGCTTCAACTGCTTCGAGGACGGACTGAAGAAGATATATCAAGGTGGATTTCCGAAGACTCAACTTTACATCAACGGGTTTTCCATTTACGGGTAGGTCATGATGATGGAAAATTCGATTCCTTCCAATGAAGATACCACTAACACACGTTGAGAACTGAAAACATATTCACGTTCAATGACAACGCAACACATTCAAGTCGCAAGAGGATGATCGCCAACACATTTTCCAAGAGCTTTGTGTTGTCCTCGCAAACCGCACTGGCAGCAACGAGGGATGTGCTATATGGACGCTTGCTTCCCTTGATCCACAAGGCGGCAACAATCGAATGTGCTCTTGAGGTCCTCGGGCTAAATTATTCGTATTCGATGGATACATTCGTTCAGTGGCAGTTCGGTAAGACCCTAGGAAGCAACTTCATCGAGGACAGAGGAGAGCGGGAAATGTACCTCAAAGGCTTCTTTTCGTATTATCCCTATCTATTTTGGATGTACTACTTCCCCAAGTTGGCTAGCATGCTGCGAATATTGGGCTACTACATCATCCCCGAATCCGCTGACCTGGCATTCAAAGCCATTGAAGATTGGAATTTGGCCAAGTGCGACAAGGCTCAGCAACTTCTTGCGAGCGGAGAAGAGCTTTCAGAGGAAGACAGACCCATCATTTTCGAACAAGCTATGAAGACAATGAGCGACGTGAATGGCCCACCCGGGGCGTATCCTGAGCGAATTCCAATCGCAAGCGATATGTTCATCCACAGTTCGGCAGCATTCGAGACTAGCGGGAACACCGAGACCTACCTCATGTGGGAAATGTGCCGCCACCCAGAGTGGCAGACGCGGCTCCGGGAGGAACTGGTAGCAGCAAGCTCCGGCTTAAGATTTGATCCTGCGCACCGCGTTGACATTGGAGATCTGCCGAATCCAAGGGAACTCGATGCACTCCCAGTACTCAACGCCGTGATCATGGAGACGCTTCGGCTGTGGCCGTCTGTACCTGGCCCCCAACCGAGAGTTGTGTCTAAGTCATGTAAGCTTGGAGGGTATGAGAATATTCCAGTCGGTACAATCGTCCATTGCTCCGCGTACAGCTTACACAATACGCCGGAGGTTTTCCCAGAACCCCATGAATGGCGGCCACAGAGATGGCTCGAAGCATCTGAGGCGGAGCTTGCGAACATGAAGCGATGGTTCTGGGCATTCGGAAGCGGAGGACGGATGTGCATTGGTAGCAATATCGCTTACTACTGTGAGTATATGCTCCTACTTTCAATACCTCGTAATATGCGGACAGACGCGTGCTAACGAATTACCGCAGCCATGAAGTTTTTGGTCGGCACTGTCTATCGTAACTTCACAACAACAATCCACGATACTGGTAACATGGCATTGCAGGATGCATATCTGGCAGGTCCCACAGGCCACAGAGTGGAATTGAAGTTTCATGTTGTGACGGAGTAATAGGGAGCACAGTTGTTCATTGTTATAGAATAAGATTAGCAGCGTGTCATAGGCAATCTTTACCTTGAAGAAAATTCCATCGACTTTGCCCCCTCCCCATTTTCGTTTCGTATTGCTAAGGTCGAGCATACTCTCAAAGACTATATTTGATGGTGTGATTAATTTTATATCGCAACCTGACTTTTCCTAAGAAGAAACAAAGTTGTCTTTCAAATGGCATAAATTATGATCCGATAATAGCTGTGGTCTGATTGGATCGCCAAATGGCCTGGATAGGTAAGTTCGCAGTGGATCGAGACCACCCTAATACTCCACTCTGCTCTGTCCATCCCAGATAGCGCCTTCAACTCCACTATACTCGGCGAAGACACTCATGCAGAGCCGTGGCCAACATCTGCAGTAAAGGACCAGGGTCTAGGTTCTAATCCTAGATCAAGTAGATGGCGTCATATGGAATACTAACTGTCGTCAAAGCTTCTTACCTTTTCGGAAAGTTGTGCGTCGTCCGTAAGAATCGCTTGGCGAATTTAGTGTCAAGTCTATAAAGCCTATGCCATGTGAATCTTCATCGTGAACTGCACATATTTCCGGCTGATCGAAGAAGCTTCCCCCCTTTTCCCTTCCCGCTGTCGTCATTGAGCCTGCCAGAAATCAACTACGACAAGACTGATCATTGCTGTCCAATCTAGGTAATAGCAATTACCGAGTAAGTCAGAGATCAACTTTCAGAATGTGATACATTCTTCCTCTTTGCAACTTCTCTATGGCCATGGCCATGGAGTCCAATCACTCACCATCTCGACACGCGGCTTGCTTCACATCATACCTTCGCAGCGCTCACCGTACTGTAGATCTTGATTGCAACCATGACCACCTCTATTCCCAACGTAAATGGTTCGACCGATCCGAAGAGCACTCCACACGGGAAGTGGGACTCCTTTCCTTGGGAAGCATTTCCCGAGTATGCTGGCGAAAAATCAATCATCTTCCGGTCCGCCGACGGCAGGGTGGTAGCGAGTGCGGCCAAGGAGACGGGCAAGGCGACGTTGACATATCCTTGCGATGAGTTCTTCTACGTAACCGATGGCGAAATATCGCTGGCAATCCATGGCGGCGAAACGTTCACGCTGAAGAAGGGGGACTCCACCTATCTTACCAAGGGTACGACGGTAGATTTCACGTTTGGGGAGAACTTCGCGAATGTGGCGGTGTTTATCAACCATAATCAGAAGATTGATTTGGTGTAGAAGGCAGATGCAAGACCCGGTGAATATGATAGCTTGTGTCATTCCAGCTCGGTTGGAAACTGCATTGAAGCGCTGATGCGGTGTCCACCGCTAGCAATCCAAAATTTGAATGAAAGGACTGATAAAAGCTCCATTGCAATGCTAATATAGACTCAAAGTAAATGTTGCCGAGGCTTAGCTTGTTCTGAGTTGTCCCAATATTCTTTCGTCCAGTCTCAATCATCTCACCATTGCGGTCAGCAACAGTGGTTTTGTCGAAGACCTATGAAGACCGCACTCAGTAAGTGACTGCGATGCCATCGGACTCTGGGGGTCCCTTGTAGACTGTCAAAGAATTAATCGACATTCAACCATTGAACCATCACGCAGATGAAGCTGACCTTTGCGTGCATGGACGATGTACCACACAACACTGATGGAAAGGAACCCGAAGAACACGACGATGGCGTAATTCATTGTTTCAGGAGTCGTCGGAATGTATGTGGGCATGCTGAAGAGAATAAGTTCAAATAACACCCAGACAATTGCGAGTAGATTTGCGATGAGCCCGAAGACGGGTCCGCAATTCCAACGAGCGTTGTTGACTTCCCGGCGGCCATGTAAAACGGATATGATGATAGGGATGAGGTAGGCCACCTGTAATCCGATCACGGCAACCGATATCAAAGCGGTAAAAGCCGTCGCGTTGCCCAGATAGATCAGCATGAGCAGGGCTTCAAGTGTACTTGTAAACACAAATGCGTTGAAGGGATTTTCTGTTCTGGAGCTGACCCTCTTTAGAATGGAGGACGCAGGAAGTGCTTCATCACGAGCGAAGGCCCATGTGCAGCGGGCGACAACGGTATGCATGCATATGCAGGCGCCAAACACCGTGATAAAGATTAGGACGCTAAGAGCGCCACCGAATTTGGAAGAGCCCAACACCCGGGAAAAAATAACAGGCAGGGCTTGTCCGTAGGGGGCTTCGAGTAGTCCAGCTAGAGGCGGCAAAGTGGCGCAGATAGGAATAATCTGTTGGGATGTGAGTTGCTATTGATATCTCTGTCGCTGTCGAATTATTGAGGGACCGGCAGCAGAACCTACAAAGAAGAACCCGAGCACAAAAGAGATGGGGACCATCCAAGCAATCGCGCGTGGCAGCTCCGTAGTCACATCCTCGACTTCCTCCGCCATGGATGAGACCATACCGATGGCCGAGAATCTGTGCAGATGCTCAATTGAACGACCAATATTGACTGTGTAGGGCTTCAGACTCACGTGTAAGCAGCAGGCAAAAGCCCGATGAAGAATGAAAAACCCCCCCATCCAGAAAGCGTATCATCGTAGCCAACAAGCCTATTTTCAGTGCATTAGTACGAAAGAAAGATTGAACCTAACGTCCTCAAATTGGAAGGGAAAATAGAGATTTGCTCACGTTTGCTTAGCAGAGTTTCTACCATCTTTCGCTTCCACAGACAAGGCTATGCACGTAATGAGAATGGTCGTCCCGATGAGAATAGCCATGAAGGAATCAATGACCGGTAGCCATCTGTTGAAGAAAAGAGAGATGAGCAGAGAAGACACAAGCACGGCCCATGATATCAGAATAAGCTGCCAGTCCGTCGCTGTCCATTCGGGAATGTACAGGGTGATGATGGAACAGAGGAAAGTTCCAGTGCCGAAGAATGCGGAGGAGGCGACTGTCCAGTTGGCTATGAGCCAGACCCATCCGCCAGCAAACGAGAGAATCTGCTTATATTTCGGGGGGCTGAGCTGGTGCACCCAATAGTATGGACCCGCGGACGTGGGGAAACGTGAAGTCAACTCTGCTAGTGAAAGAGCCACACACTGCGACAGTATCGTGACCACGATCCAGCCAATGAAGAGAGGTAGTTGACCTAAACGGGACTGTTCAGCGCAGTCTATGACGGGATTGCGCAGCATCTGATCTTACCTCCGCCGTATATAGCCGTGATGATTGGGGCTCCTATCGCATAAGGGATCTATAAAGCTCGTTAGCCGTACACCGGGAATATTTGCAAACACTGCTGCTGTCACGGGACGTACACAGGAGATGGTGAGGGACTGGCTCAACATTGTGAGCCATGACCGATTGCGACCCAGCTGCTGCGTGTAACCAAGGACAGAAAGCTCTTGAGCGGCCTTGTCGTGGACTCCGCCGCTTTCAGACGCCGACTTAGTATCCTCGAATGCCATTTTGGAAGCCATCTTGCTTCTGATGATGATGATGATGATGATGGTGATGCTACTACGGTAGGGTATGAGGAGTCGAACAATGGGTATCTTTACGCACACGCCGATCCGTGTTCCCTCTCTTATACATTAACATAGTTCTGGATGGATGAACGTGCTATCATAGCGATGGGAGAGAAGGAAGGTATGATTGGACGATTGGGCAGCTGCTCGCTTCGAAGGGTTGCTAGTCTGGACCATCGCGCTTTGGCCGGATCGAGTAACTTTGTGGGACGCTAAGAGAAAACTGGTGAACCGTGCACATGGCAGTGCTGACTCGTAATCTCAAGCTCAGCATCCTCCGCACCATCTCATCATGGCTACCTCCTGGCTGATGCTAGGAGCCTGTGTCTGCAGCCTCAAAACTTGGAATGAATCAGCAGCCTTCATTGCTTGCTTGTGCCCCATTCCCGATTCCGTCAAGATCGGTCATCATCTGACTACACTGTCATCATGGCCTCTCTCAACAACTTGCCGAATGAGCTGATAGAACTCGTTGCAAGATTTCGTTCCCAAGGACTTGAGGGAGATACCCACACGCCAGACCTGGCCAGCTATATATGCATCAATCGACGGTGCTATGTCGGTGCAAATACCTGAGCGTCGACAAGGCTATCCTGAAGCATTTCGATTTGACCTCTTAGCGCATTGATCTCCTCTTGACGAGCCTTTTCGCCTCTGGCAATCTGGGCTTTGAACTCTTCTAGAGCTTGTCCTCTCTCGGCATTCAAATTTGGCGAAGATACGGCGAGCTGTCCCTGTTCCGGTTCGCTTCCTGGCAGTTTCTACATCTGAGCCTGTGTTACGGCGGTAACATGTATCACGGTAAGGAACTTTAGGCATAGCCTTATCACGTGATTAGTCTTAGCCTTAGCGTATTAAGACTATCTCGTTACAATCTTATGATCTCGCTTTAAGATAAATAAGATACGGGTATTATATATACGCCCGTTCTATTATATATAAACTCTTTATAGTTTAACTACTATTCTTATATAGTCGTTATAAGTTAGTTCTTAATCTTATTATAAAGTTACGATTTAACTATTACGTCTATTACGATCTTAGAGTATAGAAGGAGTCTATCTATTACTTTATTAGTTACTATCCTCCGAGCCCCTCGGGGTATAAGTCTAGGAATTAGGCATATTGAGCCCTGATTTATAACAGCCTGTCTTTGCTCAGTGAGGACCTTGACCATGGCTTCGTCCTTTTCATCAGCTGCCTCGCTCAATGCGCCTTCGAGTTCGGCAATCTCTTCTACACAGTTCCTTTTTGCTGCATGGAGCTTCTCGCTTTTTCAAAAGCTCAGTCTCCCGTTTGGCTCCAATGTCTTCCTTCCTCCAACAGGCCCCACATCGTGGAGGTGAACGCAACATGAGGCATGGCAGCGTCTCCACAGATGCGTTGCATGGTCTGGAGATTTCGCAGAGATGCATTATCCATATGCTAGTCGGTATTACAATGCAAAATTGTAAACCCGGTGAGTTTGAATCCGTTTTCGTACATTTCATCAAGGAAGAACGCGATGTCCTTCAACATATCGCTATCCTTCGTGCTCGTGTTATTGAAACCCGGCGGGTCAATGAGATGCAGACTACGATCGGAAACCAATACGATCTCGTGTTTTTAGGAGCGTATTGTGCATGTGCGCGATCAATAAGCTGTGCTGAATAGAGAAGTGAATACTCATATCACGACTGAAGGTAGTGTCCAACACCGACGTCTTCTCCCATGAGCAAAGATATGAAGGAGCTCTTCCCAGTGCCAGTGAGATCCATCAGGACAATAGTATAGAGTTTGACATTGATAGATCTTTCCCTCGTTAGTTGAAGGAATTCATGCTATGAGGGGCCTCTCACTCAGCAAGTATCAGCCCTCCATCGATGAAAGAAGCTGTTGGCCGGTGATTAGGATCTGTACCTGTGATTTGGCCGCCCGGTTTCCCCAATTGAATTCCCATTGCCCCAGCGAGCAGCTCCGCATCTGATCATCTCATGTCGACTCCTAGTTCTTAGATTCAAATTTGATGTGTAGCGATGATTGGGGCGACTTCTTCGGCGGACGGCTTTACAGATTATTTTGCTCTGACGGAGCGACTAGTTTTGTGCAGCCCTTAGCATCGCAATGATCCAGAAACATAAATTCGTGCAGCAAGTACGCGGGAGACAAGGTCAGAGTTTCCTGGAGCTGCAGCCCAAAACCTGCCACATTGAGGTGAGACAGCGCTAACGCTGCACACTGCATGCTGCGCGTTGCATTCCCTCGTATCAGCCACGCATCTTGCTTCATAGCTTTGTGCAACCGGTCAATTCGATACCTGACTGTGTACCATACTCTCGAGGGTTTGGGGGACTCGCGGTTGCCCACATTGATGATCTGCTCAATCATCGATTTAGATGGAGAATGGCGGGTATTGGAATTCGGTCCTTAAAGTCTGTCGTTCTAACACTCAGCTGGACCCAGCTAACAATCTATCATAGGGCGGAAGATGTCCACATCGCGGTATTAGGCTTGGCTGGCACGGGTAAAAGCACATTCGTGGCTCGTTGCGCTGGAGCACTGTTTCCCAAGTCTGGAGGATGGCGTTCCGGTATAACATCGCCAGTCAACAGTTGTCCACGGTCGGTACTAAGAACTTCAAGATACCACTTCTATCACCGTTCGTTCTTTCGAACGCCACGGAACATCTGTTTGTCTCATCGATACACCAGGATTCAATGGCACTCAGCAGGAAGATGCTGCAATCATGTCGGAATTCTCTCTCTGACTGCTACAAGCGCATATAAACAACTTTCGCTTGGCCCTGTACATGCATCGAATCACAGACAACCACCTACAAGGCTCGAGGCTTCGTTCTCTGAACATATTCAAGGCTATGTGTGGGTCGCATTGCTATCCGGGTGTGGTCATGGTGACGACAAGATGGAACAAGGTAAATGGTGCTGGAGGCCACAGCAGGCGATCTGAATTAGAGAACAATCCCAGATTCTGCCTCGACAATTTAAACGACGAGGATAGTCGATGTCGCTTCAATAGAGCAATCCATCTGCATTCGCTATCATCGACCGCATGTTAATGAATCCACGGATATTGAATTTGGAATTCCAGTCCGAGCTTGCTTCCGGCTGTTCACTGAGTATTTCCTATCATGACCCCTGCACTGTACATTGAAGTCCGGACAGGGGATTGAAGTGATGGGTTTGGCAGGAGAAGCTCCTGCCGCTCGTAAAATCTTGACGGTTGTGAAAGGTACTTCCGCAAATTGAGGACACAAGACATGGGAAATTTGCTGCGGGCAATGTGCGAATGTCGTCTGCTCTGTGATCAATTCACAAAGGTGAAGTCGACTGATAGATTGGCTGCTAACATAGGTTCGAATTGACTTTTTCACTGCAAGGTCTCTCTATTGGCTAAGTTTGGGACACAGCGTACATCATCGCGGTGTGGCTCACGAGTTCCGACATCGAGAATGATCACCAGCGCCAGCATCAACGCCACTCCATCGTTCCTACTCCAATTGAAGACTGACATTCGATCCAACGCTGCTCCATCGCCCCTTTAGGCCTTGCTGTTGCTCTCGATTATCAGCTCATCCATAAAACAATGCTCTCCGTACACGGCCTGCGCCCGATAGTATTCGTGCTAACAGTATTGACACCCAGATTATTGTTCGCGATTACATGACCGGCATGGTTTAGGTTAAGAAGGTCCTCGCTGCTACGGGAGTGCTTCGATGTGGCTGTTTCATCAGATCGCCGCATTGCCTCGTATCCACGTGCCCGCCTGACTATGTCGATCTCGCAGGTAAGAACTAGAAACGAGGACTCCAGGTGTCCGGCTCACGGGCTTCCATTCGGCTGCGATGCCCTTGATTGTTACGGTTGCGCGGATGCTTCGCAGTAGATGCGGTAGAAATGAGGAATCGGCCCATATGCGCTAGTACTGAAATCATCATAGCTGTCATTCAAGACGCCCAATGCTTTGAAATCTCCAAACTGTACTTCCTCTTCTTGAGGGGCAACAGTAGGCCCAGCTCAAGAGAGCTAACGGGTGCTGTGCATTGAATATGGCCCTCAGGAGTTGGCCGTGGTTCCCATATTGTAGTACATGCTAGCACTTCTATACAAGACATTTGGCTCGGATCCGCAGACACTGTTTTTTTATCGGGTATCTCGGAGTTCAGACTCACTTTTCATGTAACGGAACAGCTGCGCATTCATTACTACCACTCGAGTTTCCAGTGTCCGGGGCTTTCGCTGAGCTCAGTGTTCTCTCGCATGATACAGGATTCCTGGCAGAAATCAAAGGACACTGCTTTTGCGTCAGAGGACTTCAGAGCACAAACTTATTTGTTGCTATGCAGGAGTAGGACAAGTTCTTAAACCAAAATAGTGGTAGAAAATACCCTCAAGGAAGTACGAGTCTGCACTTCCATCATACTAACACGTCCTTACTGCTTCGCTAACGTTCTAGATTAGATGATACCTCATTTCTAAAATAGTCATACCCCCGCAACCTGGCTCGCACTATTTCAAACCAACAGTCAATAAAGTTCCTCGCTGTTCAGTCTTTTCAGACAGCGAAGAAAACATCTCAAGCTTCATACGTGGACTTGAACTGCAAGGTTCACGGCCCGTCCTTCCAAGAATCAGCAAACTCAAAAGCGCACAAAGGTCCAACCCCTGATATCACCCGCACCGCTATCCCGTAGGCCGTTAAGTAGTGGCTGCCACTCGCATTCGGAGCCTCAAAGTGTTCAAGATCCTGTGGCTAGATTAATGCCGTGATTACTCGAACATACTTGCAGCCAAGCCATGCCTTACCTGTCACACCGTAGTGCCATTGTTGTACACGATTCTCACTGGACTCGCTCTCCTTCTGCAGTGTACCATGTATCAGGATATAGAGCCCTTCTAGGGTCATCATCCTCATGTTGACCTAGGTAGGGTGCGCTCATCTCGTATCCCACGAGCTTCTGCAGGGGCACAGAAAGTTTGCGAACTACCTCCTTTGGCGCAGCAAGGTATTGATTTTCTTCCTACATTGCAAAAGAGTGGTGGTCAGCATACAGAAGAAGTCCGCTCGAGTCAAAGGAGCCACTAACTTGTCTCAAATAGCCCTTAGTCATAAACGCATTGTACAAAACCCTCACTTCGTCCTCGATCTTGTTAGCACTGCCACCGTGATAGCAGCTACCCAGCATGACGAATGCGTCACCAGGATTCAATTCGGCATAAGCACACATTTCCTCTCTTGGCGGGGCCATGGTGTCCCAGAGATGGCTGCCGGGAATAAATCTCGTTGCGCCGTTTGCCTCCGTTGTTCGCGTTCGAGCAACGAACAGACCGACTTCAACGTCACGGCCCATGGGGTAATCCTCGGCAGAAATCGCAGGCAACTTGTTGTGATGTATCATATCATCCCTATGGAGTTGCTGAGCTGTCGCGCCAGGTCCAATAGAGAAGATCTTGGTAGTGCTCAATTGCGGTTTCGACGTCGCGCTCCCAATAGTATCTCCAACGAAGTACGTGTGCGTAGAAGATAACAGTTCTCGGGCCAGCTTCTGGTATATCTCATTCGCTATAATTTTTGCTACGAATGTTGGAGATATGTTAATGATCCCAGAGATTCTTTTTGTTTCCTTTGGGTAGAAATCTGACACCGCGAAGTTGGGCCTGTTGTATAGTTTCTCGTGTACATCTGCTTGAATCGTGCGAAGGTCCTCTTCATCAACAAGATTGCGGATAATGATACCTCCTGCATGAACAATGCCTCTTAGCATGTCGTCTATCAGGGCCATATCTGCTGGGAAGCTTGGGACTTTAGCCATGGCGGTGTCAGGACTCGACTTGGGCTCCGGTGGGTGTGTTGTTATGGTTCTGACAATTTGAGAGAACGATTGAAGGATTAAGTAGACGTTGGCTCTTCAAGGCAGTCCGGAAAAACGGCAGTGATGGGAGTCTAGCTGGAGATAGTGATTGGAGACGGACCATCGATTTATAGTCATGTGTCCTTGCCCAAAAAAGAGGACTTCCGAACTATATCATGCATTGTGACTCTAGGGCTAATCAAGACCCACGAGTCTTAGCCCTAGCTTGTTGAAGGAAGTTATCCACCGTGGTTTGAAAAGTAATCGGAAGACTTTCGTCCAGACGAAAGTTTCTTCGAATCATTGAACATGATGTGACTATGGCTAATTGGTCATTCACGATCATTGTATTGTCATCCAAAGGGAAAAACTTGGCTTCGCTGCTTCATCAGCTCCAATAATGATGTTCGCCTCCCCGAATCCTGAGTCTGCCATAGTTCCTGCAGAATAGATACAATACTAAGATACCTCGAGAGTCGAGTGATGGAATAAAGTGCCTCGAGCCGTTTGATGACTTGAATGCGCTCAACACCATGTTGGGGTGAGAGCTCAGCTCCAGCAATCGCAATTGGCAGGCCTTGGAGACCAACCGACCAAGACGTCGCGGCGAAGGAGGTCAAACTACGCACCACGACAATAGCAAGTGCCGACAGATATTCATCCAGACTTCCGATAGATTCTGACCAGAGCTTTTGTTTGGGAACAAGTCCACTCACGCTGTACAGCACGATCAAGCCAGCCTGCCTATGAGCATTGCCGATGACATAGTCCTCCGACTGTGAGTCAGACGCTTCGCCTTGCCATCTCAGCAGCAGCTCCTCCATGTCCAACTCCTGCATGATATTCTTCGCTGCATCTCCAAAATCGACAAGCCGCTTGCAATACCGCACTACTGTAGCGAGATGAAAGAATATGCCTGCGCACCGTCCGACAATGGGATGCCACAACCCCTGCTGCTGCACCACCTGAGCGCTTTCCAGAATTCTCGAGTCATCAAAGGATCTCTCGTCCTTGGTCGATAACATGAACGAGCTCGTCATTCTCCAGTACAAGTAGCCACCCGTAAGAAAGCTGATGTACTCGTTGGGGGAGTTGTTCTCAGATAACGCCGTGTGCAGAAGCGCGCTCAGGCCCCACAGATGGTCACAAGATCCGTCTTCAAGCGACTGGTCAATCCACGGTGTCGAAATACCCAACACATAAACGGCCATCGCCGTTGCAGGATTGATGGGCCCATTCGTACCGAGTTCTTCTCGAAGCTGCTGCAGTGCCAGGCTTCGTTCGATCAGGCATTCTCGTAAGGAGTTGTTGCTGAAATAGTGTTCATGGCCGGTGCTCAAACATTGAAGGGCATAAATCAGCGCACCAGAATGTGGTAATAGACGAAGGAGCGGGTATGACATGGGATTGTTTTCAACGTCAAGGACAAGGATGCGGCTAGTCCTCTCGAAGTAGTGTTCGAGCCTTCTCGAGCTGAGTTCTCGGAGAGGCGGCAGAGAGCTGAAGTTTCGACTAAACACCCACGGCATTTCCGGTGCCCAACGCTTCGATACGGGGCCAGGAGCCTCACAGATGAGATCTCGCTTCTGACATCGTCTGCAGACCGGGAAAGTCTGGTCGCATTTCAGATGAGCCTTTTTACATTCACGACATCCAAGACGACTGTGTTCGCGTAATCTCACAGCTTGCGCGAACTGTTGCTTTGATGGCGATGAAGAACAAATGCGTTTGTGTTGTCGATTGGTGGCAAAGCGGACCTGATAATTCTGAGGCATGCTGGACAAACGACAATTCAATCGAACGATAGGACAAACTAATGGGAGGTCGACAAGGTCCGATGAGAACCAGCGGTGTCAGTTGACTAAATGAACGAACTGTGCTCGAATCGAGAGCATGGATAGCTTATCACGAACTATGCAGCGATAGATAAGCTAGCCCAACAGTGTCCACCTGTCACACTTTTCGATGCTTGCCTGTCGTTCTCGTTCAGGATGTGAAGCCAGTGGCGCAGAGACATCGATAATCCGCCGAATTGAATAATGGGACGTGCGTGTACAACGAGAGCATGTTCCCCGCACGCTCTCCTCCACTGCGTATTTCTCGAGGGGAGGAAAAGAATCTCCGTGTCGCGTTCGCCATTCGATATCATGGGCAAGCGCTTTCAATTGGGCCGTTTGCCTTGTCCGGTCTGGAACAGATCTTGGGGAAGAAGCAGGGGCTCCGAAGATCGCTTGACTCGCTAGGCAGGCTGCGACGAGGGTGTTCAACTTTTCAGCTCTTGTGGCCAATCGTAGACAATCTGTTGCTTAATAGAAGCCATATGTGTTGTCCCAGTGGTTTACTAACAGGAGAGTGCCTGCAGATCTGGTCCAAGCTGATGGTTAACGAGCAGGTGGCACCTTAGCTACACTTGCCGAATTGGGAACACTTCCGATTTCCTGTGAGGTAGTGTCTCCCTGGGCCAATACATGCCGCCTGAATCGACTTGTGGCCTTTCACGTTAGTATTGTGCTTCGATAAGAGAGGAAGCGCGATGTCGGACAGATTTTGGGTCAAGAGCACTTGTAATTGCTCACATGCTTTGCTGGTATAGTTGCTTCAGCTTCGAGCAGGCTGAACGACTGATGCTGGCCAAAATAGAGTACGAAAACAATCATCTACGCAACAAGAGCGTCAATATGGACTCCAAAAGAACCGTTGCAGTCTTTGGCGCGACCGGCAGGTTCGATAGAAGTACCCCAGGTCATGTCGCTGACTATTGGAAGGAAACATCGGCGGATCGGTCGCGAGAGCATTGCGCGACTTCCCAGACTTTCACGTGAGAGCGATCACGCGAGATCCGTCCTCAAAGAAAGCCTCAGAGTTAGCCGGAAGAAACATCGAAGTGGTCAAAGCAGATCTCTCAGACTCAACATCCTTAGATGCAGCATTGAAAGGATGCTGGGGAGTCTTCCTCAACACAGATTCAGTTCCTGGGGAGTACGAGATGGGTAAAGCTGTTGTAGACAGCGTTGTGAGAGTGGGTATTCAAATGTTTGTCTACGCCGCTTTGGCGCCGGCTGAGCATTTCTCCTCTGGACCCTATACGATGGAATTGTTCCAGAGTAAGAGAGACTGCGCGAACATATACCGTCGTCATGCTGATCCAAAAAGCCAAATGGAAGATTCAACAATACGCATTCGAGAAGAAAGATATTCGGACAGCGACATCTGTCATTCCCGCGTTTTTCTTGGAGAACAACTTCATCGAGTCCTTCGTCGATTGCTTTGGTGGCTTTCCCCATCGCATGGACCACGAGGGCTATCATAGCTTCGTTTGTGCCACGTGGGGCAATGATCCGGAGATTGCGGACTTCATAGCAGTAGAAGCAGATTATGGGGACATAGTTTTGGGGGCGATGATCAAAGGCTCTGTTCACAATAGGGCAGTCATACACGCAGTCTCCGATCGTGTGAGCCCATCAGACTATGCGGCCGCATTCCAAAAGGGTAAGCAGCCAGTGTCATTACTTTGTCGCCTGCTCTTTGTCAACCTCCGTATCAATGGTCTTTCTGACATGGCGTTTGACAGTGACGGGCAAACCCTCCCGATACGTTCAGATCTCTATCGACGAAATGCAAGGCCCAGATCCCCAGACCCGCGAATCAGTGCAAGGCATGTACCAGTTCCTGCGCGACTCGAAGGGGCTGTACTTTGGAGAGCCCATAAACTTGGACTTAACGAGAGAGTTGAAAGCGATTGGCGCCAACGCTCGCGGAAAATCTGGTCCTGAGCAATCTTTGATGACAGTCGAAGGATATTTCAAACAGAATTTTAGCTAAGGCATTGGTTATCGGCAGTATCGACACAGTCATCTCTTCTTTGCATGGATCGCCATGTTGTAGATAGCCCAACTAGTTGCCAGCCACAGATCGCATCACCACCCTGCGATAATCTCTAGGGCTTTGTTCTCGTGCAATCAACGTGGATCTTCGGTATACGATCACGCAATTCGTTCAAACCCACGCTGTTCTGCATTAAAAGGCGGCGAAACAAGGTAATGAAATAAATGCTCTTATCGATGAGTAAAACCAGAATAGAGTTTAACTGGTTTGCAGGCGGCGCCGAGCACAAATATAGCAATATCTATTCCACTGTAGCTTCACTAACGTACAGACTCAGTTTAGACCCCAAAAGTGTAGGATTAAGTTCATTGTGGACTGGGTTTTGCAAAGTTGTTCTGTCAGAATGCTCTTGTCCTGCAAGCTACTGTCTGTCCACTGGATCGTTGTCCAGACCCAGCATACCTGATGACATTGTACATTTCATTGCTTACTGAGGGGGGTTGTATTCTTGCGGCTCCTTCAAAATGAATTCCAACGGTTCTTTCATGTCAACCCAGCCCAGCAGCGGGTTACTAACCTGGTAACCGAGCTTTTTCAGCATTTCTGGTGAATGCTTCATCGCTGCAGCCTTCTCTACGGGCAAAATCATGTACTGATTCTCCTCCTGTAAATAGGCATGGTCAGTTGAAATCAAGGCACCGTGTCAGGGACGGTGAACATACCTGGCGTAAATAGCCCTTCGACATGTGTGTAGCGAAGATGAGGCGCTCGGAGTCCTCTGTATTATTCGCAGAGCCACCATGGTAGCATGATGTCAGCATGATGAATGCGTCGCCGGGATCGAGCTCCGCATAAACCGCAGTAGACTCGTCAGGAGGAAGATCAAACTTCTGAAGATGGCTTCCAGGCTGGAAACGAGTTGCGCCATTAGCCTTGGTTGACTTTTTACCTGCGACAAAGATCGCGATGCCTGTGTCCCTTCCCATCCTATATTGTTCTGCAGTGATCTCCTCGTGCGCTACGTGATGGATCATGTCGTCTCGGTGTAAGCCTTGAGATTTTGCTCCTGGTCGGATTTGAAATACGGCGGTGCAGCTAATTTGCGGCTTCGAGACGAATTCTTGAAAGTTGTCGCCAATCCAGACCTTAGTGCGGGACAGCAGGAATTCGTCGGCGATCTTTTGGAAAAAGTCATTGTTGGCAACTGTGTCCATGTAAAGCTTGCTTTTTGCAGCCAGACCGCTGATCCTCGTCGTCGATGCTGCCGTTGACCAGGTACCATCTTTGATATCGCCTGAAAGGTAAGGACGGAGCTCTCTTTCCAACTGGGCCAATGCATCAATGTCTACAAGATTGCGGACGATGCACCCGCCGTTTCGAATCAGAGAGGCCTTTACTTCCCCAACTGTCGTCTCGGCAAAAGTGAAGCTCTCGCATGTTGGCATTGAGGTG
The DNA here is from genome assembly GCA_000611715.1 of Scolecobasidium constrictum UM 578. Lineage (NCBI taxonomy): Eukaryota > Fungi > Ascomycota > Dothideomycetes > Venturiales > Sympoventuriaceae > Scolecobasidium > Scolecobasidium constrictum. The sequence goes on along the minus strand of AZYM01000270.1, from coordinate 264,771 downwards.
ATCTTGGGCAACGGGGAGTTCAATACTTTGAATTGGCCTGCAGTAAAGTGTGAATTGGCACTCGTCGCTGTTTTCATTGCAACTGCCATCTTCAAGATATTTTCGGATTCTTGCGGAGTAGGGACTCGGTAATCTGGATAATCTGAAAGTAACTTGAGCGCCTCGAAAATGTGCGTTCGCCCTGCCTTTTTCTTCGATCGGATAGGATCTTGCCCCAAGAGCATCAATTCCGAAGGACCCGCAAGTATGCAAGCTACGGGCGGAAAGAAGGAATATAGGGCAGGTATATACGGCGTTTGAGCAAAGCTAGAATTCATCGAGCGATGATTGACATTGGTTACAAGGAGAGGGTGATGGAGGAACCATGAACATCAAGTCCGTTCCCCTGTCCACCAGCTTGACTCTCACACCATATCGAACGCCTTGCAGACAAAGGTTCGGGACGAAACCTCTGGACTCTGCAAATCAGAGATCCATCTGCATACATCTCGCTCTGATCGATCCATGCCTACTGTGAAGCTACTTGCCAAATCCAAGATGATTCCGAGGTAGGCTTCGGGCTAGGTGTCTGCAGATACAGACTAACAATGCGCTGCTTACTTGTTAGGTCAGATCTGCGCCATCTGCTAAGAATAACCAGGTGAGGGGAAGCGCCTCCTGCTTTCGATGAAATGCAATAGCCCAAGACCAAGGAGATTCGAGCAAGATGATGGCCGGTGCCCAGGACAGGTCCGAGCGTCTTACCCTTTTCAAGAGATTCCCGGTACACTGCCCCGGACATTCACGATGAGAGGAACTTAGCGTTCTCCAAGTATCAAAGCGGCCCAGAAATGATGGAAAAGCCCGATACAAGCGTGAAACTCTTATCTTGTCGCTACATGGCTCTGTGCATCCAGCACCGCGCAATGCATGCCGCTCCTCTCTGACACAAGAGAAGGTGCTTCTGGTCGGACTATTGCCACGCCCGCAATATGCTGGATTTCATCCGGCAGCTGTTGACAAAATTCAGCCCTCGATGAGCTTATCGGATAGGTCTTCGGTTATCAATAGACGACTTTCTGTGGCGAAGAGTTGTCTATATGAGAAGTGGAAGGCCGCCATAAAATTCGTCTACCAGTACCTCAGATCAAACCTCTCAGTCGCATCCCCGACACCAAAAGACTTTCCCTTACCACATTGGTTTTGAAGCTTTTCATTTTGAGCCTCAACATGGCGGAGACAATTGAAAAGGCTGTGGGAGACGTTCAGACCCAGTCGCCAACATCCGATCATGATAGCAAGGAAGTCACCCAGCATGAGATGGAGATTCTCCCCAAAGTCTATGGGCATATACCCAGAACCGTCTGGTCTATAGCTGCCGTGGAGTTTGCAGAGCGGTTTGCTTATTATGGGACCATCACAGTTTGTATGTGACATTGCCAATTGACGATGCTGAGCTCTAATTTGCTTTCCCTCAGACTTCAACTTCCTTTACGCACCTTTGCCACCTGGCTCAACGACAGGAGCATCTGGTACAGACGGCCAGGCCGGGGCACTCGGGATGGGACAGAGAACAGCAACGGCGTTGACAACCTTCAACCAGTTCTGGGCGTATGTGTGCCCACTTTTAGGAGCCTACGTAGCCGAGACCTATTGGGGCCGATATGTCACTGTCCAGGTTGGGGCAGCGATCGCTATTGTCGGCCACATTCTGCTCATCATCAGCGCCTTGCCTCCGGTCATAGCTCATGCCGACAGATCCATCGTGGCTTTCATTCTCGGATTGATCGTCTTTGGTATTGGCGTCGGTTGCATTAAACCAAACATCTCGCCAATGGTGGGTGAACAATATATCCACTACCAACCGAGCCCCACCATTCGCACCCTCCGGAACGGTAGCCGCGTCGTTGTGGACCCGAAGCTGACCATCACTCGCGTATACATGTACTACTACTTTCTGATTAGTGCGGGCGCTCTCGTTGGCGGTATCACCATGGTGTATGCCGAGAAGTACGTCGGGTTCTGGTTGTCTTTCACGTTACCTACCGTCGTATTTCTCATCGGCCCATTCATTATGGTATGGCACCGCAAGCGTTATGTTCGTGTCCCACCAAACAAGAAGTCGATGCATCTAGCTATCAAAGTATGGGGAGCTGCAATTTCTCGTAATTGGTCATGGAACCCAATCGAACTCTCCAAGCGCTGGCGCGGCCCCGACTTCTGGAAATCGGTGAAACCTAGCTATCTCACTGCTGCAGATCGAACATCCTGGATGGACTACGAGGACGACTTTGTTGACCATGTGAAGCAAGCGCTTGACGCGTGCAAAGTTTTTTGTTGGTTTCCGTTGTTCTGGCTTCCCTACATACAATTGATCAACAACATCATCGCTCAGGCAGCGTCCCTGGAGCTGCATGGCCTACCCAACGACATTCTGTACAACCTCGAGATCCTCGGTCTCATCATCTTCATCCCCATCTTTGACCAGGGTGTCTACAGGCTCTTCGCAATTTGCAAGATTCGCTTCAGCCCACTCAAAAGAATGTTTGTTGGCTTCATTTGCGCAGCATTATCGATGGTAGTGGCCGCTATCATTCAGCATTACATTTACAAATTGAGCCGTAAGCGGTCCAAGTTGTAATGACCAGTTGATCTACTACTAACAACACAGCAGCATGCGGTAATGCAGCCAGCACGTGCGATGACCCGGCCCCAATCAACGTTTGGGTCCAGCTCCCAGCCATTATCCTGATTTCCATCGCAGAAATCCTCACCATCATCCCGGGCTTGGAGTATGCCTTCGTCAAGTCGCCTACTCATCTCCGATCAATGGTCACCGCCTTATTTTTCTTCGCAACCGCATTTGCCTCGGCAATCGCCCAAGCCTTCGTCGGTTTCTTGGTGGATCCTCTGCTTACGTACATGTTTGCAACAATTGCGCTGATCGCTGGCATCGGTGGTATTATGTTTTGGATTATGTTCCGAAAGCAAGATCAGAGGGAGAAATACGAGGAGATCATTGGAGTGGATAACACGAGCGGACTCGGTTATTCCAATGATAGCGATACACGTAACGACAACAAGGATTGATCTACGCTGACGGGGAAGAATCGAGGGTGGACTTCGCCCCTGGGATGGGGTGATCCTTTTCAATTTGCTCATCGTGCTCCTCTTCCAGCCTCAAATACCTCAGCTCTGGTGCAGTAGGGCTTTTTTAGTCTTTCGGCGTATGGAAAATTCGATGGACTTCAATGATGCTATCTATATTTGAAATTTTAAGCTTGATGTGAGACGTGAGCCTTCCGTGAAGATTGTAGTATGGTCAACCCTGTGTGGAGAGTAGAAGAACGTTACGGTTTGTTCCCTGACGTATACCCCAAACTAACAAGCGATGGTCAGAAAAAGGAAATACATGTGCTTGTGAGATCAGAATTGATCAAGACATGAGGCAAGTGCAGAGTCTTTGCTGGCACTGAGGAGCTCTAAGCTTTATCTCATCATGAGCCATGCTGCTAAGCAACGTGTCTGAGCCTTTGAAGGTCCAGACAGTCTGATATGGGATTACACCCTGTTGTACAGTTTACTTCCTGCTGTCTGATCCCTTTGGACTGCTTCAGTCAGTCCAACGATAGTGAATAATTTCTTAGGCGTGCAGTCCTTCTCTAAACCTGTCCTGCCAGTCGTCTTAAGCTGCACGAACGCACTCTTGATCGCATGATACGCTGGAAAGATAGACGCAAAAGGAAATATCATCAGCCTGTAGCCGAGCTCTTTCGCCTCAGCTGGGGTCCATGATGGCGTGGCTCCGTGCTCGACCATGTTTAGTAGCATCGGTGTAGGTGCTAGTATCTTGCATGCCTCGCGGGCCTCCTCTGCACTGGTGATACCTTCAAGAAACAACATGTCTGCGCCAGCAGCAACCGCAGCTTGAAGTCTCCTGATGGCCTCGCCAAACCCGTGTGTCTGCAGAGCATCTGTTCGAGCAATGATCACAAGGTCTGACCCGATGGCGATTCTTGCATCGTACGCCGCCTTTATACGTGAGGAAAACGTGTCAATGTCGACGACTTCCTTTCCCCCAAGGTGACCACAGCGCTTAGTTTGGATCTGGTCCTCGATGTGAAGGCCTGCAACACCAGACCGCGAGTACTGCTGGACGGTACGGGCTACCATATTCGGGCCTCCATATCCTGTATCAGCATCGGCAATGAGCGGCACAGAGGGTTTGAGGTTCGCAATCATTTCGGCATGCTCCCGCATGTCGTTGAGCGAGGCAAAACCAAGATCAGGCTGGCCAAGTTTGGAGGCGACAGTGCCCGCACCGGTCTGCGTTACGGTCAATTACAGGAAGATGAGATAGCAGGAAAGAGATTTCGTTACCATGTAGATACAGTCGAAGCCAATCTCGTGCGCAATACGGGTGCTGAAGCCATCGTACACCCCGGGTGCTACTATGAAATCTTCATCTTGTAGCATATTCCTCAGCTTCGTCGAGGCAATAGGACGGGGCGCAGCATGGCAGATGCTGGTGCCGTTGGCGCTAGTCTGTGCCATCTTCGTTGGATAGAGAGTGCTGGTGTCGAATGGCACGTCGAAGGTAATTTATGGATCGCACTGCCGCACCGAAAGCGTTGTCTTTAATCGGATGGATGATCCTGCGGATTCGCCCCCGCCATAACCATCATATATCTATGTTGAATCACATCTCATCCGCCCGGTATCGCATTCTCGATGCGCACAATACTTTGAGGCCGATGTCTCTAGTCAGTATTTCCACAACCTCCGATCGCGCAGCTCACGTTCCGGTTAGTGACCAAGGCCCCTCAGAGAGTATTGATAGTAGTAAGCAACCTCCTGTGCCTGTCTATCCTACCATGGTATGCTTCAGACTTGGTCAAGCAGGCCGACATTAGCTGCAACGATTCGGGACAACGCTTGTGCAAGTGCCGGAGGATGGACGTGGCCTGCGATCTGTGCTCAGTGGTCGGGCACCGCGACCCCACTTCCAAACTACGCTCCGTTATCGCTCAAAATGCTCAACTGCCTTTGGATTTTGACCACTAGCACTACAGTTATATGCTAGAGTTCGACGGAAAGCAGCCCAAACGAGTAACTGCGATCTCGCTAGGAATAACGGAAATCTCGTCCAGCTCTTGAACTACTCCGAATATAGCCGTTTGAAGTCTTGGACTAGGCGGCGATGTTGGTCAGCCTGACTCTGGAAACAGCAAGTCCAGTCTGCAGGCACTCTATATGGTCGGCCCGGACTGGATTACTGTCATTCCGAACGCGCTGCTGGCGAGGTTCGCCATCAAGCCCAAGAGCGGTGTTGGAGTAGCGTTGTAGGCGACCTTGAATTACATCTGCCCGATACCTTGCGCGCCAAATCTCCGGGTGTTGTCTCCGCTCTTTTCGACACGTCTGTCGGAAGCGCTACACAATAGGCAACTCTGCTGTCCAGCTAGGGAAGTCGAGAAAAATTCTATGTGTAGTAGCCAAAGCTAGAAGGAGATGTTCTGTATGACAGTTAATTGTTCGTTGCTCGTTCATCGATTGTAACCTCATTCTGCTTCACAGCCACACTCTGCAAACAACTTTCTGTAACTTCAACACCTAACGGATGTTGCCTAATTAGCAATGACATCTGACCTGTTTGTTACCATCATCGCGCCCAATGGGCGTCAAGTAGACCAGCCAGTTGGACTCTGGATCGACAATGCTTGGGTGCCGGCGAAGAGTGGGAAAACCATCGAGGTCATTAGCCCCATGTACGTGGAAACCTGACATGATCAACCGAATTTTGCTGACATGTAATTTTGTATAGAACTGAGGAACTCATTACTTCTGTCCACGCTGCGGGAGAAGAGGATGTCGATGCCGCCGTTGCAGCCGCACGTCGTGCTTTCAAAGGTCCTTGGTCACAAATGTCGGGCACTGCACGTGCAGCACTGTTACACAAGCTTGCAGATTTGGCGGAAGAGAGAACCGACGAGTTCGCTTCGATCGACACGTGGAATAATGGCAAACGGTTCTCCTCAGCTCGCAGTGATGTTGGAGAATTGACAAGCTTACTGAGATACTACGCTGGCTACGCTGACAAAATTCATGGCAAAGGTCAGTGTCTGAGAAGTCCCCCATGCATGCCCATAGACAGCCAGAGGTTGGAATGCGGGTGGACTAAATCCTGAACAGTCGTGCAATCTATACCAGGAAAATTTGCATATACCACAAGAAGTCCCATTGGTGTTTGTGGACAGATAATTCCCTGGAATTACCCTCTAGGAATGCTGTCATGGAAGATAGCGCCGGCTCTAGCGGCTGGGAACACAATAGTTCTAAAACCGTCTGAGCAGACGCCCCTCTCAGCGCTTCTGTTAGCGAGTTTGATCAAAGACGCCGGTTTCCCTTCGGGAGTCGTCAACATCATCAACGGTTTCGGCGGCGAGGCCGGCGCTACTTTGGTCGGACACCCAGATGTCAACAAGATCGCATTCACAGGATCCACAGATACTGGCAGAGCAATTATGCAGCTCGCATCGAAGACGCTTAAGAACGTTACTCTGGAGACAGGAGGAAAATCGCCTGCCATCGTCCTCGAGGATGCTGATCTCGACAACGCAGTCAACTGGTGTCACTTCGGAATCATGGCTAATCAAGGGCAGATCTGCACTTCAACAAGCCGTATCTTAGTGCACGACAGCATTTACCAACCCTTTGTTGAAGCCTTTGTCAACCGCGTCAGAGAAATATCGAAAGTCGGCGACCCATTTGCCGACGATACGTTTCAAGGCCCGCAGGTCTCAAAGTCTCAATATGAGAGGGTTCTCGAATACATCAATATCGGGAAAGCTGAAGGCGCGAAAGTTGCACTTGGAGGCCATCCGTACCAGGGTCCCAACGGAAAAGGGTTCTTTATTGAGCCCACTGTATTTACCGATGCCAAGGACTCAATGAGAGTCTATAGGGAGGAGATATTTGGCCCTTGCGTAGTCGTGAGCTCGTTCTCTTCCGAAGTGGAGGCGATCAGTAGAGCCAACGACTCAACTTACGGCCTTGGTGCTGCTCTCTTTACCAAGGACCTGGCCAAGGCGCACCGACTTGCGGAAGAGATCGAGGCAGGAAGTAAGTCCACTGAAGGACATCCGTCGTCAGATGATAGAACAAGCTAATTATAATGCTTTTCTCACAGTGGTGTGGGTCAATAGTAGCAATGACTCGGACTTCCGCATCCCGTTCGGTGGCATAAAGCAGTCGGGCATCGGGTCAGAACTAGGCGAGGAGGGACTTCTGGCGTATACCGTCGTCAAGGCAATTCACATCAATACGACGACTAATTGAGACGAAAAAGAAGCGACGAGTGGCTCTACGGACACGGCGAGGCATTGTGGTGCTGAATATCCGGGGGCTGGTGTGATTCTGTTGGTTGGTCTCAGATAGACGGCACACATGGATGAAGGATTACGTAGGCATTATGAGAGTTTGTTCTGTCAGCAAAATGACCCTTCTTGCATTCGTGCTGGAAGCTTGGCTTCGTGTTCCATTAAATCGTCTCTCGCAGGGTGGATGCGGGGCAACTATATTATTTGGTGACAATATGGCTTGGATTGGGATGACATGGAGGCAGATGAAGTACCGATGCATCGCTTTGGGACTCCATTATTCCAGCCTGGTATCTTGGTGCTCATTTAGATCACAAAGTCCAAATTGATCCTTAAATGATCAAATAACAGAGGCGTACAAGAATAAATAGAAACTTTGCCGATTGTCTTGCAAATCAGCGTTCTCTTCTTCTTTCGGGCTGCGTAGATTTATACCATATTCATGGGGCACTGCAACAAGAAACAGGATGGTAGCGTCTGAAAATCAGTCTTCATTACAGCAGCAATGAGTTCACATCAAGTTCCTACATACAGAATACCCGTCTAATCAGCTCCAATATAGAAGATCTTTTCCCGTCATATTCAAACATGAAATCAAAAGATCATGGCCTGTGGTGTTGTGTAATGTTCCTTCGCATGGCCAACCCAATTAACAAGAGCTAATAGACCTATCCCGCCAAGAACAGCACAAGTGTAGTTCATATTGCTAGCGCTGACTGGGAGGTATAATGGGAACAGTAGCACCGTGAAAAGGAGAAAGCACCAGACCAGTGAAATTACATTGATGGCGAGTCCGAATCGGCCGAGATTGAAATGAGAAGAACTGTGGGGCGTAGCCGAGAATCGGTCACGTATCCTCAAGGCAATGACCATGCCATAGGACAAGCAGAAACAAGCGCTTGCGGAGCCGTTGATAGCATTGAGCGCAATCGCTGCCCCCAGTTGGAGAAGTCCAATGAGGACAGCTAATGCCGTTGTCAGCCAGATCGCTCTGGTGGGGACCAACCACCTCAGACTGACTCTGGAGGTGGAATTGGATCGAGGCACGCCATTCTCTTTAGCAAAAGCGTACCACATTCGACTCGAGGTAGTCATTGTTCCGGCACAGGACCATAGAAGGATCACAACGATTCCAGCTTGTATGAACAGAACGAGTCCTTTGTGACGAAGCGAATCGACCATAAGCTGAAGGAACGCTTGACCAGCCACAGGAGTAAGCATATTGGCTGCATTGCTAATACAGAAGTTGATCGCAATGGCTACAGCGAAGCCCACCGTCCAACCAAGTACCGGTGTCCAAAACATGACCTTTGGAACATTCTGTCCTGGGTTGGGAATCTCCTCAGAGATATGTGTAGCTGCATCGAAACCACTGACGAGCGAAACCACAGGGAGGAAATTGAGCAGGAAGACGAAACCATTCGAAGACCACCCTGTCACGTTGTTGATGTCGACGAAGACCTGTTTTGGCGTCTGCTTCCGCTGGGTGAGGACGAGGGGAGCCACAATGATAATGATGCTCAAGACATTGATGAAGACCATCAACACCTTCATGGATAAGGTGTAGAGCTTGAAAAGATGGATGTTGGAAACTGTGGCAAAGGCCAATACCCCGACGTAGACCAGGTAAATGTGCCAATCATGAATGACGAATGATTCCACCGCAACTTTGGCCAATCCAATAGCAGCTTGTGCGCAAACCAAACCCGTGCCGGAGACCCACGAGAACCAGGCGCCAAGGGTGAAGACCACGTTGAGATAACTCATGAAACGGGCTATGTGCGGTGGAGAAAGCGCAGCGGCCCAGTAAACTTGACCTGTGCGTGCGCATTCCATCAGTATCGGCAAGTTGACAGGCACAGATCAGAAAAAGCAAAATGTCGTATTACTTACCAAGAGTGTGAGGGAACATGCCCGCGACCTCTGCCAACGACAAGCACACAAGCAAGTTCATGATTCCTCCTACGAACCACGCCCACACGTAGTAAGAGCTCCCACCTAATCCCACGGAGAACACCATCAGGTTCGCGGCTCCAACAGGTGCAGCGGTAAGTGAAAAGTTGGTAGCCAAAGCACCGAAGATATTGAAACGTTTCAACATGTGAGGCTGCTCAGCGAGGGTCCCATTCGAGAGCGACTGCGCGCTTTCGAGCTCGCCCTGGGTTTTCTCTTCCGGAGTTTTCATTATGTGATGCATGTAGGCTGGGTATAGGCAGAACAGGGACAATGCTCAGCAGGAAATGGACACAAGTTGTGGGAGTAATTCGATACCTCTCAGAAGTTCTTAAGAAGCAGAAGTTACGATCTCGAACTCTATGCAATATATACTATTCTAAACCCTACAACGCGGGGTCCATGTCAGCTAGAGCATGAGTGGAGAGAGAAGTACTCCTCCATGGCCGATGTGATTCATTGAAGGAATGCAACTCTTTGACGCCAAATTAGGCAATATTTGATCGGTCCGGCCAGAACCCTGAAAGTTGGCTGCAGCCGATGGACTTACCCTTCTCGGCCTCAAACCGAAGCCTAAACTAGGCGAAGAGATAACGTACCCTCACATTCAGATACGCGGCGTCACGCGGACTGGAGAACCAATTGCTGCAATCGAGTAGGTGGGAATGTTGACTTGCTGTTGTATGAACTGTCTCCACGCGGTGTGGGATGAGAAAAGAAGACGTCTTGTGTGCAGAAGCCCCAGACTCTGCATTCGTTCAAAATGTTTGGCAGTGAATCGCGAGAATTCCCGTGTTTATCATCCGGTATTTGTTCTGTTCGGTAGGTGCCTGCTGTTGCTCAGGTGTTAGTAGGAGATCATGTCACATTGTGCCTTTAATCAACCCAGTGGGTGAACCACGAAGCGGCGAGCATCCTTTGCTTCGTGATAATAACGTGCCTGTCCACGACTTCCCCTCTTCATCAGGCATTTCACCTGCTTCCATCGGTACATACTTCTACATCTTCATAAAATTGCTGAATGTGACTTGGATGGCTGATCACGAAAATCTGAAATCAATGTACTTGATGGTAGCGTTCAGATGACGCTGGATAAGTGTCTAGGAGCAAGTATCAAATTTTTCAATAGTGAACATCGATCTTGACAGACTCTATAGAACTCCACTCTATCCGGCCATCTTTCATTACGACCTCTAGATGATCCTGAGGACGGTCAAATATCGCGATGTCCTCCAAAGGATTTTTATTGAGCAGGAGCATGTCCGCCAGAAACCCTTTCTTGACCTGGCCAAGATTCTCAGACTGCAGCAGCAATTCCGCAGCGTTTACCGTTGCGCTCTGGAGCAATTCCACAGAGTCCAGCACTTCCGCGCGGAGTGAGAATTCATGAAGCTGGGACACGGTCAGGGGACCAAGCAAGTCCGTCCCATAACATATCTTAACGCCGGCTGCCTTGGCGATCCTCAGCGCGTTCAGACCTGAGCGAAGCGCCAATTCCAGGTTGACTGTGCTACTAGGGTCGACAAAGCCTTTCCACTCAGGCGCAATCATTTCTTTGAGTAGGATTAGGGTGGGAACGAGGAATGCTTGCTTCTCAGCCATGAACCTGGCCGTCTCTTCGTCCAAGAAATTGCCGTGCTCAATGGAACGCACGCCATTCTCGACCGCATGCCGAATTGTCACGGGGGTATAAGCATGCGCGGCAACGTACGAGCTCCCGTTCGTCGCCACTTCCACAAACGCCTTGATCTCTTCTGCCGTGAATTGCTTTCCAGAATAGTCTCCAGCAGCACCGAGAACACTTCCAGATGTGTATATCTTGATGAAGTCGGAGCCACGCATGAATTCTTCTCTGGAGGTTCTGATACATTCGGGAACTCCATCACAGGTCCGGCTCAGCGTGGAAATTGAAGTGCTGCAGCATTCGCTATGCGTGAAAGGTCCGCGGTAGTCTGCAGTGCCTGCAGTCTGCGTAAGAGCGTGCCCAGCGAGGAAAAGCCGTGGGCCTGGGAAGACGCCAGCATTGATGGCTTGCTTGGTAACATACGTCGTGCCGCCACAGTCGCGAACCGTTGTAAAGCCCATGTGCAGCATCTGCCGGCAAAGGAAGGGTTGCCGTTGGAGTATGGCTGTCTCGTGCATTGTCATGATGTCGTCAAGAGAAGTCGATTCTGGGACTGCGGACAAGTGAACATGGCAGTCGATGAGGCCCGGGCAGATGTATTTTCCACTGGCATTGACTTCGATAGCTCCAGATGGTATATGCGCTTTCTCATTTGGCACGACTGATGAAATGCGTCCATTTGACACAACGATGGTATGAGCCTCCAAGATTGTTCCCTTGGCCGTGTCGACAACGCTCGCATCTTTGAAAGCGTAGATAGAGTGAGTGCCATGCCTCCACGGTGCTTGAAAGCCGTCCATTGGTACAAATCGTTGCGTTACAAGCCAAACCGAAATGCTCGAGTCTTGATAGCTTGCTGAAGAAAAAAGCGGTCGCGAAAGATGCAAACATAGATTTGTGACTGAGTGAGTATGTGGACAGTAATTGTCTGCACGCCGCCATGCGGTAGAACACATTAGGCTACGCTAAATCATATGCGCATGAAGTACTCCGGCCAATACCGCGCTTTTCTCGTCATGGATCCGGCGTTGGGTTTGACGGTTTCTGCTAGCGTATACTGTGACCAAGCTGGTGCGGAATGGTGCCAAAATAGGCAAATCGCCATCGGACAGCGTGCTGCCCCTTGCAAATTGAGTCTCCACTAGAACGAGTCACCTGGTTTCTATATGCCAGCACTTATCCATAGCATGACGTTTGAAATGCTGCCAAAGATAAGTCTAGCAATCTCACTGATCAGTATTTGGATCATTCGGCGGATTCGAGCACCACATTATCTCAAAATCACAGTTTCCTATTTCATACTTCCACTTGACATGACTGGAAGCCCGAGCAACGTACCCTGGCCGCATGCCAATCCAATCGTGTCACACTGGATCGCCGACACTCCGCAAACGACCAAAGATGCAGTTCTCGAACATCCAAATACTACGCAACCACTCCCAGGGCGGGCAGACATTGTCATCATAGGCTCTGGTATCTCGGGAACTGGGGTCGCCTACCATACGTTGTCACGTAGCTCACAACGAGGAGGTGACACTCCTCAGATCCTAATGCTCGAAGCTCGAGGTCCTTGTGAAGCAGCCTCTGGACGAAACGGAGGTCACAGTAAGGCCCCATTCTATCGCAATTTTGGCGAGAACAAGGACAAGCACGGATTAGAAGAAGCCCTGCGCATCGCGAAGCTCCAGGCTGAAAATGGACCTCAGCTGAGAAAGGTGATTACGGACAATGGCATCGACTGTGATCTCACGTTCTGTAAGACTGCCGACGTATTTTTCGATGCCCAGGCATGGGAGAATGCAAAAGACGCCATCACAAGGCTTCGGCAGGATGCGCCTGAGTTGGGAAACCTTTTCAAGAGCAACAGCGCAGAGAGGACGAAAGATGTGTATTTCACAGCCGGTGCGAAGGGCAGTGTCACATACGATGCTGCGAGTCTTAACGTGTACAAGTGCGTGTTGGCCATGCTACATTCTTGTCTGGAACGAGGGATGAGGCTCCGGATCAACACATGTGCCACGAGGCTCGAGCCAGCCAACGATGGCTGGCTTGTGTCTACATCTGACGGTGCCGTGCATTGCCATAAGGTCGTCATTGCAACCAACGGCTATGCAAGCAATCTTATGCATGAAGTTGCTGGCACGATTGTTCCCGTGCGGGGTCAGGTCTCTCTTCAAACACCAGGACCAGCGCTGCCGAAGCTTACCTCAACTTACAGCACATTCAGACCGCAGCAGTTCCACTATACCATGCAGACATCGAAAGGAGGAATCGTAATCGGTCGAGGGGCGCGGCATAATGGTTCTGGTTACCATAGCGACTTCTGGAAAGCCGACGACACCAGGCTCGATCCTGAGTTGACGAGCTATTTGCAAGACGCTGCGATGCGAGACTTCGAGAGTCACTGGGGCCATGATGATGCACATCGCCGCGTGCAGAGAGAGTGGACAGGAATCATGGGGTTCACGCCGGACGGGGCGCCATTCGTGGGACCGGTCCCTGACAAGCCCGGTCTGTTCCTATTGGCTGGGTTTAACGGGTTGGGAATGGCCCTCTGCTTCAAATGCGCCGAGGCGATAAGCTGCCTGCTCGATAGAAGTGGTACTGCGGTTTACAGCAGCGGTACTGCGAGCCAGACTAGTGCCGAGTTACCTTGGCTTCCTCGAAGCTATGCAGTCACTCGTGAGCGGATGGCCCAAAAGCTGCCACATGCACGCCAGGAATTAGCCAGATTGTAGAAGCAGACAATTGTATCGTACTTCGCTCCATCTCCGTGTCGATATAGCAAGGAGTAGGGCTTTTCAGCCTTGATCTCACTGCCAATGATCGCGCTATTTGCCACTGTCCACGAATCCCTACGAGGCTAAGGAGTACCCTATGGCTGAAGCACGGATCATCTGAAATCCAAGGCCGTCTGGCCTTGACTAGTTCTAGTAATTTCCCCGCAATGCTTATCGCACCGTGTTCTGACATTTCAATCCGTGATGCCCCACATTCTGCTTCTTCATATCTGCGTCCAACACAAGAAGTCATATCTATTCACCGCGCTTCAATCCTTGTCCCCGCACTCGCCACCGACGCCATACTCATTCTTGAACTCAATATTACTACCACATTCGCACGCGCGTGCAACAGCATTTGAAAATGCAGTTACAGGCACCATCGTACCGTGTCCGCTTTGCACCCGTTCAATGTCCTTCGAGTGGCAAGGAGAAAACGCAGACAGATAAACAGCGAAGCGAATGCCGGAGGCGACGGCCGCGTAGCTTTCGAGGCTGCCTTGAATGCAAGCGTCGCCACATCAAATGCGATGAGACATTCCCAATGTGCGTTTTCTGCCAGAAACGCGGCATTCTCTGCGTCGGGATTCCTCGATCCGCCCAGTTCCAGATGGAGCTGCCCTGGCTGACCAAAAAAAGCCCGTCGATGCTGCCCGGGAGCAATTCGCGCGTCTTGCAGCATTGGTTCGAGCGGACAAGCCAGGTCATGGTCGTGAATCCGGAGAACAACCCGTGGTCTTACCACATCATCAGAAAACTCAGCACCTCAGCTGCGCTTCTACACATAGTGCAAGCCCTCAGCTTAGCACATGAAGTATTCTTCGACCCCTCTACCCTATCCGACTGTCTAATGGAGCGCGAACATGCCATTGATTCCCTGCGTAACGAGCTGGCAATGGCGCCTGATAGTCCGCCCAGCACGGCTACTGCTATGGCAATATACTGTCTTGGGCTGTCATGCTCTTGGATAGATAACAAGTCGTTTGGCATCGGCGAAGAACATTTCTTTGCAATGCAATGCATCATCCAAATGCTGCTCTCCAAACCACTCAAGGAATTGGATGATGAAACCCTGTCTCTCATTGGGTTATACCTATACTGGGACCTGTCTGCTGGCTTTGCCATTCCCGCGGCCAGCATGCGTCTCCATCTAAATTCGCCGGAGATGCACAACGCGGTCGCGAAGCTGGAGGAGCGCATCCACAACCATCACACGTATGGCATGTCGAGCAAGTTAGTACATTGCATAGCGTTGACAACCCGCTACTTTCGGCGCATTGCAGACGGCGAGCTTCGAGACTGGGTTGAAGAGATGTCACTCGAAATGACCCTCCTCTCCACTCAATTCGACTACCCCTCTGCAGAGCTTCGGGCTCTTGCACGGGCACACAGAGACCATGGGCTTTTGCTGCTCTCTTCTATCGGAATGAACAAGAACGGCTATGACGAAAACGACGAACGAGATACATCGCCACGTCGCATTGCACAACGAATTCTACAAAGTCTATCGCAGATATCATGCGGCTCATGCTATCACAATCTCACCGCTTTGCCTCTCCTCTCAGCGGCATGCTTCATCACTGACTCTGAGAGCCGGAGTGAAATCATCCGCCGCATGGCCAGCGTTTACTCTGGTACCAGATTGCCCGTGTATCTTGTGATGAAAGGTGCATTACAGGATCGATGGTCTAATGACAGGAAAGCTACTATGAACAGCCATTCTGCGGTACTTTCTCCTCTGTTGAATCTGATGGACAAGCCCTTACGTGCATTTTTGCTAGCTTGAAAGGGGATCGGGAGGACTATAAGCGAACATCTCTCGATGACGAGGTCTCATTTGCACTCAACCAATGGTCGAAGAATCTCACGCTCTGCACAAACGCATCCTCCTGCGCCCACTTCTGCTTGGGATCTTTCAGGTTTGCTCTGACAGTAAAACCGTGCGACACACCAGAGTACACAGTGCAACTGTATGTGCTCTTTTTCTCCTTCAGCAGTGTCTCGGTCTGATGACGCAATGTTTCGGGAAAGATCTCATCTGTCTCGGCTGCATGCATGCAGATAGGTCCTTGCAAGGCCTTGATCTCCTCCACGTCCACGAAAGACGGGTGCGCAACATAGCCAACGTCAATGCCACCACCTGAAGCCATCTGCCGCACGACGTACTTCGCACCGAAGCAGTATCCCGCACCGCCAATTCTCGAGGCCCCATATTCGGTCCGCAGGTACTGTACGCTCGCGCTCACGATCGGGTCAATGTACTGGATTGTATGAGGATTCTTGCCGCCAGTCCCTTCCTCTATCCATCCCATGAAGTCAAAGTCGTCTGCTACGTTTGGCGGTAACTGATCGCCATTGAAGAGATCGGGTATCAGGGTAATGTAACCGTTGGCCGCAAACTGGTCCGCGAGTAGCATGGCATTTTGCCATATTCCTAGTACATCTGCAAGCCAGAGGATGGCTGTGTTGGGATGCTTTTTGGGTCCATCAGGCGGCGTAGCAAGATATGCTCGGATGTTGTTGAAGGTGATGTGGCGACCGGAGGGTGTCCCCCTGGGTTTCGAACACATGCGTTAGCGATGCACTGTACTATTTGTAGAGGGGATTGCTTAATGTCGAGCAAAGTTCTTAAGCAAGCATTGTGGAAGACATGACTGACTCGTGCTTTATGCCAACTGTACAGCACTGAGCAGGAGGGAGTGAAGCCATTTGGTGGATCAGCTTTCCAAACTGTGTAGGCGGTCGTAGCTGCTTTAGCGGAATGAATCTACCTAGGTGGCGTCGTTTTGGAAGCCTATGAGAAAAGCAGGACATGTACGACATATATTCATGAATTGAACCAAATTTTTGTGTCAAAGCGCCGAGTATAGCATATCTATTTCGAGGAGCCCCAATCTTTTTTTTTTCTTTCTCTTGATTGTGCACGGCACGCCTCGACAATCGGTATCAGCTTCGCTTTGCGGCTCAAGGCTATTACAGGTAATCGCACATAAGGATTCCAAGTGCCGTTGACAGAATGGTCAATGAGTAATATTACTAGTGTTTTGGCATTATCAGCATCACTATTACTATCATTAGGAATTGGCCAGTGGTAGTGACAGTAATATTTCACTAAAATCATTACTCAATGCCCTTACTGGCTGTTGGCGTTGAATTAGAGATCCAGCTGATCATCCAGCTAACAGATAGCCTACTCGGCGAAATCTGCACCTGGCTAGTAGGACGAATAGCAGACTTGCTTCTTTCGTCCTCGATCCGGAAGGCCCCTGATTGCTCGTGGCCTACCGTGCAGAACATCGGTCGATCATAGCCTAGATGAGCCACTGTTGGGTTGGTTGAATGCGTCTTCGTTGGGAACATGAATACAAACTCCAGCATGTCAGCCCTATTTTATGCGAGGGCCGAAGAGTTCTTGCACTTCACCTGGTGTAAACAAGTCTATTTGAAATGTTCTCGCTGCCACTATACTAGAAGTGCACAGATCTAAATATTTGCCTTGAAGGCTTCCTGTCTCCTCAAAAGTTTCTCAACATCTGAACTAGCATGCAAACCCTGTTCCATAGCACCATCAATCCAACCCCTCCAGCCATGAGCCCAGTCAGAATTTGCGAAGAAAATTTTGTTCTCAATTGGCGCTCGAAGCACTTTCAAACGTTCCTCCGACTGCCCAGGACGGAACATGATCCACGATCCCTTTGCGAATTTATCCTCCGACCAGTTCGTGAAGATGGCCTTTTGCAACTTGATGTCGGGATCGATCTCCTTCAAGCTGACTTCAATCTTGGTGGGATCTTCCTCGGGGTACATTTCGCGTCCATCTGATGTGCGCATGGCAAAGGCCGCCATGAGGGAGTTCCCGTTGTCTTGTACGCCGCTTGGCGCGATCAAATGTAATCCGGGCCTGATTCTTTTGCTTGTATCCCCGGGTGCAACAATGGCGGTCCAAAACTGCCACGCAGAGCCCTCAAATTCCATGCTGATTTTTGCGCCATAGGAGACATCTGCGTCTGCGAAGTTCTCCCTCTTGATGTTTGACAGTGCACTCTTCCCGAAATCGATTTCGCTGAGGATATTCCATGGGATGGTGCAAATAACAGACTTGCTCCGATAAACCGCGTTGTTGGTCGTCGTGACTGCAATCCCACCAACTGCATTCGTTTTGATAGCTGAGACAGCCGTCTCGAAGCTGTAGTGGAAATTCGAGTTTCGCGCAGTATCATCGAAGATTGCTCGGGCGAGTCCTGACTGGCCGCATTCCAACTTGAACGTCATGCCGCAGGCGTCGAAACCTTCCGACGTGTATCCGCATAGAGCCCACCATTTAAGCGCATCCCAAAACCCTACTTCCATTATGTCTTTACCAGCAAATATATTCAAATACGACTCAAGGTAGCTTGCTTCCCGATCAGTGATGCTTGGCCTGACTTGTTCCAATCGATCACGAATGGTCAGCTTGTCGAATTTGCTGAAAGAGGCCTGGTTCTCATGAGCCCTGAAAGGGTTCGGTATAGCAAGCCGTCCGTTGGCGCCATCGATGTTGAAGTATTTGGGAATTACTGAATTCAGGTCGGCCTGCACAATGATAGACATTAAATTTCTTTCTCACCAGAATGTCTAACCGGCGGGACCTAAACGTACCATTTCTTCCCATGTTACCTGCATGGTACCTATCTTGCTACCCAAGGAGACGTAGTTTTTATCGCTAGCCTGATTATCAGGCTTGCGTTGAGGCGCTCGTAGCTGTTCAATGAGACCGTATCTAGATACTTCATTGTAGACATGAGGCATGGTACAATGAATCCAAGTTCCGCCGAGTTCCCACGGGTGACCGTCTATATTAGCAGTCAGGGTTCGTCCACCCACACGATCTCTTCCTTCGAGAAGTAACACATGATATCCTAAAATTTCGTTAGGACAATCCCCTCGTGAATAAACAAATTGCAAAAGAAACACTGAGCGCCCAGACAGCCATTTTTGATGCCAATGAACTCACCTTTGCTAGCAAGATTCCTTGCCGAGACCAAGCCAGCATAACCGGCGCCTACAACAATTGTATCATATAACTTCGAAACCGAAGCACCTTTGGTCGAGGGGGAGATAACAGAGACTGTAGGAACTCCTCGCTCCATGGGCTTTCCGGGCGTGTAGACCCAACCATCTTTTGAGCGCGCGACCATTTCTAAAGCAGGAGAATAGCAGATGCCATTGAACGACAATCAAAACATATCAATATAAGCGGCCAACAGTCCAGAGAACGGCGGATAGATTGCGGAAGGGCCGCCTTATTCATGGGATCGTTCAAGACCGAGCTTGACCACGCGGCTGCCCAATGCTTGTTCTGGGCATCCCCTGCTTGAGCTATTGTTCACTTACTCGCACTCTGTGCTTCACTAACGGATAACTGCTCGATCGGGATTGCACTTGGCGAAGATGGGGATCCCACTATCTTCCTTACCGATCCTGCCTCAGGCGGACTAGGGTACAGTGGAATTGCATGCAGGGCGAAAAAAGTACCAGGCCAACATGCAAGTGCGGTATGTCGAAAAATATGGGAGCTGATAGATAGGTCTGTGAGGTGGTTGCCAGCAACAAGGTAGAGCTCTTGCGGAATACGTACCGGTTGGATAATAATCAAGTGCATCTCAGAACGTGGTTGTAGCTGTCGGGATCTCGCTCAATATGGAAAGTTTGGTGCCACCCTGCCACCGCCGACATGTTGGTCATTACGCACCATATCTCTTTTCCACCGCATGTTGCTGGACTTGGGACGGAGGTTCGTGGCTGTAATACCGGCTCATGGATATGCAGTCCGCGACTTTGCTCGACTTCGGGAACGCGCCGAAACAGTAGGAAATGTGTGGCGCACCATGTCTCAATGCGGCGACATACCGGGCTGAACTTTATCTTCTGCGCGCTTTTACATTATTTCCTTCTTCTGCAACAAGTTCATCATACCCTACTTTTCTAGCTCTCGTAATTCTCTCGATTCGATCCCTCTGATAAGAGCACACAGTTGCAAGAGATTTCGTTGCAACTCCTCGAAAGCTAACATCTCGAGCTGCACCAAGAGACAATGGACAAGCCTCAAGTCGCCATCATTGGTGGAGGTAGGACCCTTTCTCTCTCAGCGCTTCGTGAAAGCGTAACTGGCTGATTCTTTCAGGCGCGGCTGGGCTCAGCGCCTTGAAGAATCTTAAGGAGGTTGGATTCCAAGTCACACTTTACGAGAGAAAGGAGGACATTGGTGGCCTGTGGACATACACAGACAACGAAGCGTACACCTCAATTATTCCTTGTCGGTCCTCCTTTCGTCACTAGAGGAAGTTATTCAATTGCTGACACAGACGACAGCCACGCGGGCAAACAGCAGCAAATATGTTGTAAGTATCACAGAGCACTTTGGTTTGGCAGTTGCACCGATGCACAGAATTAATAACTTCAAGGGCGCATTCTCCGACTTTCCGTTTCCTACCGGTATGTTGATCAATCACTTGAATTGAAAACGATATTGACTGTGGTCAATAGAATACGGACATCACCTCACAGCCCAGCAATTTTCTGATTATTTCAAGGCTTACGCCCGCCACTTCAGTCTTTATGGCAACATCAATATCAACACAGAAGCAATCAACGTAGCGCGGGACAAATCTACCCAGAAATGGGTGCTAACGCTCAGAGACACGAGAACACAAGCAACATCAACAGCATCTTTTGACCGCGTCGTTTATGCACTGGGATTGATGACCAAGCCATACCTACCAAATTATCAAGGTATAAGCAGCTTCAAGGGCACGATCATGCATGCACAAGCGTATCGCCGGTAAGCGCGCGCGACAATGACTTGTCATTTTGACACATCGTCAGCTAGATCTTGACTGATATTCATTGTTGAATGCAGGCCCGATAAATTTACTGGCAAGAAGGTCATTGTCATTGGCATTGGAAATAGCGCAGCGGACATTGCCACGGACCTCGCCACAGTCGCGAAAGAGCCCGTCTATCTATCTCACAGGAGCGGTCAGAATTTCATGACTCGGCTCATCCGGGGCGCACCGTTCGACATATACACAACCTGGAAAGGGCGCGAGGCACAGCGCGTGCTGGAGAGGACGGACATGGCCAAGTGGGTGAGCGACACTGACAAGGAGATGATCCATTACGCCGAAATGGCAGTGGGGAAATTAGACCCATCTTGGGGCTTTTCTAACCCTCCTTCGTTGTTGGTTCAAGTTCCATCAGTGACTGATACACTTATTCCGCTACTGAAATCCGGCGATGTCGTTTCGGTCAAAGGTTTCAAGCGTTTCATTGGGGCGAACACCGTCGAGCTTGCTGATGGCACTATGATTGAAGATGTTGATGCTGTGATCAGCTGCACTGGGTATACACCTGACAAAGAGCTGGCCTCGATGGTGAAATTCACAGAAGTATCTGGCTCTGAAAGCAAAACCGAGAAGCGTGTTCCTTTACCACGGCTATACAACAACATCTTCCCACCAGGACATCAGGATACAATCGCATTCTTGAACTATTCAGCACCGTTTGAAAATGCGAGCTCTGTCATGGAACTAATGTCCATGGCCATTGGACAGGTATGGAGGGGCAACTCGAGTTTGCCGTCGGAAGACCAACAGATCGCCGAGATTGACGAGTTTCATCGCTATCTTTTAGCCCTCTATCAAAAGTATCACCGCATCCACGTCGGCCAGGTCAAAATAGCCAACTGGATGCACACATTGCACGTACTTGCTGGTACTGGACTTCCCGAATATCTTGGCTGGGGCTGGAAAGCATGGTGGTTTTGGCTCACGGATAGGAAGATGTCAGATTTAATGTACAAAGGTATCTATACTCCACATTTGTGGCGCTATTTTGAGACTGGGAAGAGGAAAGCATGGGCTGGAGCGAAGGAAAACATCATACGTGTGAACAAGGAGGTGGAACCGCTCATCAAGGGCTTTTACAGCTGGAACGAGGCTTCGGCGCAGAAAGTGGAGTGAACAATGTTTACATTTGTGTTTCTGAGCGACAGCTGTGACGCAACTCTACAATAGCCAGAATAGGAGGATTTGAAAGATATTCGCCGATGATTTTAGGATTTGACGCATTGTCAGTTCAATCTTTATGGGACATACATGACGAACTTCATTAAAGATTGGACGTCTCAAGGACGTAAACAATTACCCTCTGCACGGCTATGGTGTCGATATTCAGCCGCATGACTTTATCAACGAACCGACATCGGAACAAAGATCAGAAATACGTACTTCCCGAACTATCGGGTCCATAATCGTTCCCAGTAGATGCCTGAGACTAGGAGGTGTCGGAAAGATTCCCAATCGGGGAAGTCTGGGTTTGTGGCTATTTCTCGTCCGACGACCGCATCCACCTTTCCTATCTTAAAGTCCTGGCCCAGCACGGTTAAGGTTAGCGGCGGTCTATCATGTAGAGCTCTACTTCACACCATGCCACAGCCCAAGATAGTGGCGGTCTGTATTGTATGACGAACTACTCATTGATATGCCTACTCAAGCAGTGTCCCGAATTCTGGCTGGGTCTAATATGCAAACTGTTACATGGAAATGACCCGCGGCACAAGCCAACGATTGCAGCGGTCATCAGTACATAATCTGGCACCATTATCATACCGCAACCATCGGCTTCCCCTTAATTTTATCTGATCGAATCGCAGCATCGAGCAAAGTTGGGCTCTGTTTCCCTTTACCACTTTTCCGACGATGGCAACCCAAACATATGATGCCCTGGTCGTGGGCGCCGGCTTTGGTGGAATTTACCAGACACATAAGCTCCGCGAACTCAACCTGAATGTCAAACTCATTGAGAAGGGTTCCGATATTGGGGGCACATGGTACTGGAATCGCTATCCAGGAGCCATGTCGGACTCGGAGAGCTACTTGTACCGATACTCGTGGGACAAGCAAGCCCTTGTAGAAGCACCATGGTCCCAGCGGTACGTAACAGGGCCTGAGATCTTGAACTATCTCAGATCTGTCGTCGCCAAGCACGACTTGCGCAAGTATATGGAATTCAACACAGAGCTCATTGAGGCGGAGCTGGACGAAAAGTCGATGACCTGGACCTGCAAGACCAATACGGGTACAACAATCAAATGCCATTACCTGATTGCTGCCCTTGGGCTCCTAAACAAAGAGAAGCTTCCCAGATTCGCTGGCATTGATCGCTTCAAGGGGTCAATTTACCACACTTCGAAATGGCCTGAGAAGATCGACCTCGTGGGTCAGCGGATCGGGGTCATCGGCAATGGATCCACAGGAGTTCAGTTGATCACTGCTTTGGCGAAAGAGCCCGTGAAGCGGTTGACATCTTTCCAGCGTAGTCCTCAATACTGCATCCCGGCAAGAAACAGGGCGATCAGTCCTCAAGAGAGGGCTGACATCGACAATAGATGGGACGAGATTTGGAGCGATGCGAAGAAAAGCGCAACGGCCTTTGGCATTCCGGAGACATCTCGTTTATCAAAAGATGTGACCGACGAAGAGAGGCGCGAGATCTATGAACAGGCGTGGCAGCGCGGTCACTCGTTCTTCTTCATGTTCTCGACATTTGCAGACATAACGGTAGACCCCGTTGCCAACGCACATGCCGTTGAATTCATCAAGAGCAAGATTCGAGAGATGGTGAAGGACCCAGAGAAGGCTAGAAAGCTCATTCCGCAAGAGGTCTGGGCCCGAAGGCCCATTTGTGAAGCCGGATACTACGATCAATTCAATCGAGATAATGTAGACATTGTCAATCTGAGAGAAAACGGCATCGTTCAGTTTACGGAAAGCGGTGTGAGGATGGAGGACGGCACAGAAGTGCCTCTGGACATCATGGTTTTTGCTACCGGTTTTGACGCCGTCACAGGATCCTACACCAAATTCCCCATCAAGGGTCGCGGAGGAAAGACGATCCAGAAACAGTGGACCGAAGAGTGCCCAGAAACCTATCTCGGCTGCTGTGTGGCTGGATATCCAAACTTTTTCATGATCATGGGCCCGAATAGCCCCTTCGCTAATAATCCTCCCGTGATCGAAACTCAGGTCGAATTCGTAACCGAGAGCATCGGCCGCGCACAGAGCGATGCTGCTAAATCCGGCGGAATTCCCGTGGTCGAGGCTACGATTGAGGCACAAAACTCGTGGACGACTGTGTCCAATAAAGCGAGCGAGGGTAGCCTGTTCCGCGAAGTCCCAAACAGCTGGATCTTTGGCGCCAACATTACTGGAAAGAAGTTCGCCTCGCTGTTTTACTTTCTGGGGTTGGCTAGTTTCAGAGCAAAGCTTGATGATATCAAGCAAAACAATTGGGATGGTTTTCACCCTCTAGTCTCTTGATATGATTCTGGTGAGCTTCACACGGCGGACATCTCGCGGGGATGTGGAATGGGAAGTGATTTTTTTAGAGATGAAAAAATTCGTATGAGTGTTGTAGAGTATTGCATACCCGAAAGGCTTCTCCGAGCGACATCGAAATGAGAATTTCGCCTGAATGTCTTGCGTGCTGTGAAACAGGATGCAGAGCCGTACTCAACATTGCATCGTTTTCGTTTGTTTCTCATAAAGTGTGGTGTTGTGTCTGGGCAAAGCAGATCCTATCAATATTCACCCAATTCATGCAGCAGCTAGGTACTATGGCTTCAAAGGCTATATCCAAGAACCGCTTCGACCGAAGGCTTCGCGTTGAATTCGGTCACTTTAGCTTATGGACAGTGATTATCAATCAATCCATCCTGTCGTAACTCCGTCACTATCCACTATATATATGGACATAGGTATGTCGCATGAGAAAGCATGCCTTCTATTTCTACTTGATCAACACCCCCTTTACAACCTTCGAAAAGAAAGCATCGTCGGACACAGCATGTCGACTACACAAAACGTACCACTACAACGAACTGGCGATATGGCTTCGGATAAGCCGCACACTTACGCCGTTGCGACCACTCTGAATTACATGATAGATCCTCAAGATGGATCTGCTGCTCCACCCACCATTCTCGGCCGCCTCGAAACATACGACAGGCCAGTCGCCAGCCATCAAGTGAATATCACGGACATCACAGGGCACGAAGAAGAGTATACCCTGGACAAAAATGGCTTTGAGATCTACCCATACGAAAGCCGCCCAATCGATTTTTCCAACGAGGATGCTATTAGAAACGAGTATTACCCCGCAATGGAGCAGCTACTGAAAGATGCGTAGGAGTTACTAGCCTCTACAACTCGCCGATCCTTTGCTGATGCATGATCATTACAGTACGGGATGCTCATGTGTCCACATATTCGATCATACTATCCGACGAAATGCCCCTGGCCCACGTACAGCGGATGGACCTCGAGGTCCCATCCAAAGAGTGCATGTCGATCAATCCCGAAACGGGTCAATACAGCGAGTCCGGCATCATTTCCCGAACGATGCGAACAAACTTCTCAGCGGACGGGTGCAAATCATAAATGCGTGGAGGCCCTTGAGCAAGGTCTTGCGAGATCCTCTGGCACTGGCTGATTCTGGGACTGTGCCAGACTCGGATCTTATACTGACCCAATTCATCTACCCAGATCGGGTGGGTGAAACGTATGAAGTCCGGTGGGGCGCAGGCCATAGGTGGTACTACAAGTATGGTATGGTCCCTGAGGAAGTCATGCTGTTCAAATGCTATGATAGCGAGACAGATGGTCGGGCGACCAGAACGCCCCACAGTGCATTTGAAGATCCTCTATCCAGTTCTCAGGACCCGGTCCGCGAAAGCATCGAAGTTCGAGCTTTGATATTTCACAGGGATGTTTGATAGCGCGCAGTTCTTGGGTAGTTGACGAGCACAGAAAACGTTGTGTTATACTTCTAGCACACACATCAAATGAAGTCAATCTTCTCATCACTAATGAAGATGGCCATCTCTGCGAAATCCTCACTCATATCAACATCAACAGTCTGCCCTTTTTTCAGCCAAGCAACGTGACCTTTGGACAGAGTGAAGCTCTCGCCACCATGGATTGAGACCTTCATTGTACCCTCCTGGACCACCACGAATTGGTCGAAGCTCAAGGGAATCGTGGCCTGGCCTTTCTCTCGGAAAGACCCCGCCACTACCTTTGAATCGGACGAGCGGTGGAAGATGGCCTTGGCGCCGCCAAATTCGGGCATGGGGTCCCATTTGAAGCTATCCCAAGGGCCATGGGCCGCAGTCTTGGGGTCCAAGAAAGACATCGTATTGATTTCCGTGATGAGCGAGCAAGGGTCCTTCGGAAATGGCAAGTATGCGTTTTGCTCAGACTTTATCTGGGCTACTGATTAGTTTGGTTTGCTTGCTTCTACATGTTGGTCTATCAGTACTGACACGATGGGATGTGCGGTTTCAAAGGCACAGAAGGGGCTGGCTCAGTTGAAAACTCAGGGAACCATCAAATATATCTGTTTCTGCATGCCTCATTTTGCTATCGGAGGCAAGGAAAGGCGATGTCGCATCCCGCTAATTGTCTGCTGCTAGCTCGAAGTATCCGCTTCTTTGTGATTGATACAGCGGTACGGATGTGTAGACGACGGATTGCTTTCAAAAGCGGTAAGTCATCTATCGGGTTAGCTCCAAAGTACTCCCTGCCGGCCCCTAGGTCTCCTGACGAATCGCCATGCCGTTGTCCGTGACCAATACCGTACAAGCATCTAGAGCCCGTTTATTCATCACTCAGCCGCAAAGTTCTTCGCCATGGAAAGTGGTAGTCAGCTGACAATTGTTGACTCTCAGAAGTTCATAGTCAATTTGTGAACAAGTTTGGAATGTAAGAGTATCAAAAGGACTCCCGTCCTACAGTGCACCACACGCAATTATTTCAAGCCTAATCCATGTCATCCAACTCACTCCTCATCTCCCCCTCACTAACCACAATCCCATCCAAACATCCCTCAAGCATATTCCCCCAATTGACCCACGGGTGCACCTTATAAAACAGCTTCGCACCATTCTTGCTCGCTACCCTCCTTAGCTTCCCCTCTCCTCCGGAGGAAAAGACAGATACGACGTGATATTACAAATTTTCCCCTGATAGGAACACTACGCGGGTTTAGCCTTTCGTCTATTCTTCTCCTTGAGTAGAGAAGTTGGCATGCGGATGAGCCGATCTACGCCGGACAGGTTCTTGCCGGATTTCTTGAGAGATGTTTAGTCTCAGGGTGAATAGCCTGGCGCGAGGAGGACCTTAGCGCGAGGGTCAGGGGTTTTAGTTGCGGTGGTATTAAGGACGTTGAGGCCGCCATTGGGAGACAGCGGGGCCCGCGATTTGGCAGCGGGCCTGTGGTTGGTACCAGCAGACCTGCTGCGGTCCTTTGGGGTGTTGGGGTCCGTAGTGAAGGTGCTGGGCGGGCTGGAGGTGCCATCAAGTCATTTGGCTTAGCAGAGCCTTGAAGGGGCAGCATCATGCTTGGTGGGGTCATGCTCGTGCTGCCTCCTGCTCTTTGGGCTGAGTTCATGGCAGGGAACGAGGGAGGTGGTGGATTGTCCTCGTCATCCTCTGTATCGCCGACGTGCCCTTGCAAGTTAAAAGATGGCACCGGCGCACCATTCGTGGTCGCGTGCGCCTTTACAGTAGTCTGACTTTCTTCCGATAAGCGTGGCGAAAGCGACGCTGCTTTCTCCTTTGCAGCCGCAGCGATATTCTCCTCCCACCTTTTTAGATCCGGCTTCGCTGTGCTGCCATTCTGCTGCGTCTTTCCTTGCTCCTTCACCTCAAAAATCTCGTTCTTCTTCTTATCTTGCGCATAGCCCAGTAATCTCCAAACATAACTTGTCATCTTCCCATCGTGATCGCTCAGAAGCAGGAAAACAAACGTGACTACCAAGAGCGAAAGAAAAGTCACTGCTATAATCATGTCTTTATCACGGTTGCGAAGTTTGTAGAAGAGTTGCTGAGGCGAGCTGTAATATGGTGATTTCGCCGCATCGACATGGCTAGATTCGGCAAGTGTCGCCGAAGGTCGGCGGATTGAGGTCATCAATGTGGTCTCGATTTTGTCGAGCTGAGCAGTAGAGAAGAGTAATTGAGCATCGCATTTGGATTGCATAGACACATGGATCGTTAAGAGCATGAATTGCATCATGGCAGCGCCAGCGCGTGGCATCCTCGCTTCCCGAACCGTATCACGACTCTGCACAAGATGTCTCTCAACGGCATCAAGACGAGCATACTCTCAGCACATCGCACACAGTCCAGTCAATACATCAAGAATTCTCATATCAAGTCCATCGATATCATGGCTATCACGACGGAGCTTCACATCAACGCCACGCGCGCTCGCCTTATCGCCTACAGCAGCCGAAGTAATGAAGCGCATAGAATAACTCTATAAAGTCGTGACTGAAGAGTTCCAGATTACTACTACAGAGAGAAGAAGTAAATACTGTGTACGCATCAAACGACCGAGATACGGCGGAAGTAGAAGTCGAAAACCTGGAGGAATTCTATAAGCAGGTCACGGAAGGGATGGGGTATGACTAGGATGTGAGGGAAGAGGTGAGAAGGAGGGCGGGTGGTAAGTGAGTGAATTGTTGCATGCAATAACTGCATTGGAAGAGAAGGCTATGGAGCACGATTGAGTGTGTTAAATACGTGCGTAGGAAGAGACATAGGAAGCCGATGAAAAGTCCGTATCGCTGTACAATATGTAAGATATACTGAGCTCATATTAAGACACATACTTAAAGGCCAGAAACACAATTGTGAACGGATCCGACTCTTTCTCGCCATGGGCAAATCGATATCACGTGGTTCACCTGCTTGATCTTTGTTGATCCTGTTGCCATGGAGAAAGAGCTTGGAGACACAACACTCACTTTTCCACAAAGCAAAAAGTGCAACTAGACCTTAAATGACATCGGCGCTCCGAAGTCCTCCTTCAGTTGACACATTCACACACCTCATTGACATTTACAGACTACGGCTTCACTTCAGGAACTCGACATCGACCTCAAGTACATGGTCATCGATGAGCTCTCAGCCATATAACCTTGTTCATCAAGCGCGACAATCTCTGGTCTAAGCTACATCAAACTCAGCCTTCCCTTGTCGCCCGCAGCACCGCCAAAGTCGGTGTCAGGACAAGCACTCGTCGAATTCGTCGCCGTCTGGAGGAAGGCACGAACCTCCACGACCTCGCCTGCCTAGTCAAAGTGAATAGAACATTTCGCATCCTCCTCGAGCCGTACATAGCTGTAGCTATAGCAAAGAGTACAGCTGGTACGCCAACGCAGCGCTTCTATCTCTACAATGTGGACATCAAGGATCTAGGGCCATTTCTGCATAGACTGAACCCCGTGGGACGCGCCCGCATTGAAGGGATAGAGTGCCATTGGGTCGACATGAGGCAGAAACAAAGTCTAACAACACCTTCTGATCCCAAGCCGAGACCCCCGATCGATGCGATGACATTTACGCTGCTTAGAAAGGATTGCCCAAATCTACTCTGGGTCTGGCTGAAGATCAAGGATTCCAGGAGATTTGAGACGGGAGGGGAGGATGACTACGGATACGATTCTCAAAGCTTTGACAAGATAGATGGCTTCGAGGAGGTTCTGAAGCTTGAACATTGCTTGAGGGAAGAAAGGCAGCTGATTTGACGTTTGCAAACATGGTTCACATGCAGCCTGGTGAGTTAAAAGCAATTTCTAAGATGCTGGAAGAAGCTCGCGACAAGTACGGCCTTGGATCTTAGATGTTGTCGTTGGAGCGAGTCACGAAGGAGGTGATAAAGATATTGTTGGTTGTCCGAGAGCAGTCTTGTCCATCTTGGGAAGATACAGGACAACACAGTCCAAATCGCGACTCACGATGTAGCAAACACTGTATTTTTATTGGACACAAAATGAAGTGAAGAGCCTTTTCTACTCTGAATCATCCACCAGATCATATTGTCCGGTCCTAACATTCATACAGATCCTATGAACAGCCTAGACAAGATACCCATTGATCTCCAACTCATATTCGACGAACTCGTCCAGCGATGCCACATCCATGGCCCACCAATAGCAATGCGACCAAGATGAACCGGTGGTCCCCGTCGAGGCGTAACACGCATGGACGTCTCGTCTAGAAATGCTCTCCAATGAGCGTACGCGGGCTCATATCGTCACTACATCGAGGACGTCTAGAAGTGCCATATGCTCAAGGACATCGCACGTGTTGCACAGGTAGACAAGGAGCTCAATGAAGCTGTTGGAAACTCCTATGATCGTTTGCTGGGGAGGAAGAAGCATATCACGTATCCTGAAGAAAGCTTTTGGCTGGACTTCGATAGCATGACGGATATGTGCCGATTCATGAATAGCCTGAATCCATTTGGTCGCGGTCGTATCTCGAGGATCACAGGCGGATACTGGGGTTTCAAACCTAATGCCCAGAATTCGGATGTCGTAGGAGAGACGATACTGGCAAATGTGTTCAAGCTCATGGCCAAGGATTGCATTAAGCTGCGGAGTATGGTTTTGCATGCTGACTTGGAAGAGGAGAGGATTTGGACAGGAACAGGACAATCGCCCCACGAGGCCCACTCACAGCCACATTCAGGCTGTCTTGCCTAATCCTATGCCTCAGAATGATTACCAACATTCGAATGTCAGAGTTTTTCTAGATGATTCTTTCTAGTGCGATTTTAAGCAAGCTGTGTATTCCTCCTGGCACGATCTGGGATAACGTCATGAAGGTTGGCCGTGAGGGAACTTTAGATCACGTGATGGCGCTGTGGTCGCGAGTAATGCACCCATGGTGACTTCGTTCTCTCTCCAATGCGTGATCATGATTTTTGTGCACGACGTGATCATTAAGAAATGCAATAAGCCGTCAAGGATATCGGATCTGTTTTCGAAATTCAGATCCGAAGATATTCGTACGCGAATTCGAAAACTACCTTCAAGCATTGTCGGATCCCACGGACTGTGATCTGCGACAGCTCAGACAAACAGGGATGACATCGAACACGTCCTCAACTTCATCTTCGCGCCAAATTCAACTGATCTTGTCTCAACCTCGCCGTTCTGCCGTTGTCTGGCACACACAGATGTGCGCTCGTCTATTCACTTCTCCTTCACTTGTACATTACGCAATTGGTATCACTTGAAGCTCTTTATCGCTGTCCTGAGCTAGCTCATCTCTGTCAATCCTACATTGTCCTCGATCTCCGGATTATACCATTAGCTTGATCATTATCAAATAGCCAGCCTCGACAGCACCTCCGAACAGTTGCGATATGCGTCCTCTCTCGCCAATCGTTCGAGCTACATACCAAGCTGCAATCCTCTCAGGCATCAGCAACATCCTCGCACAAGCCTTCCAAGCTCGTCGCTCCGGCAAGGCCCTTCATCTCGATCCTTTCGAGCTCTTTCGCTTCATTATCGTCACGCTCATCACATGTCCGCCCAACTTCCACTGGCAACAATGGCTTGAGAAGACATTCCCCGCGTACACATCTCCAACCTCACACAATGGCATGGGTCCGACGGGAGAAGGTGGAATACCGCTAGATGAAAAAAGAAGAGATAGTAATGTAGGCGACGAGGCGAGCATAGGAGTCAGCGGCAGCGGCGTGAAAGAGGGGAAGAGGAATTGGGCGAACACATTCAAGAAGATGTTCATCGACTGCATCACAGTCGGAGCGCTGGTCAATACCGTGGCTTTCCTTGCTCTGATGGGTCTGATGAAAGGACAAGGCTGGGAGAAATTGTCTGCCACCATTCGACGGGTAAGTTGAGATCATTTTTCGCGGCTAGTCAATATGTGCAGAGCTGTACGGCTCCGACATTTTTGACTTTGCTGCAACCGGATTGTGTATGCCACGACAGAGCTGACCACCTCACCAGGAGACATTTCCTGTGATCATCTCTGGCTATAAGCTTTGGCCCATGGTGTCATTCCTCAGCTTCACATTTGTGCCTGTAGATCGGAGAGTCGTGTTCTTCTCGGCATTCGGACTTGGCTGGAATATCTACATGTCGCTGGTAGCGGCAGCAGTATAGCGAAAGTTTCAGAAATGCGAACCCGGTTTGATCAACAGTTGCGGTCCGAACTTGCGGCATTTGTGACGTTTGATACACTGGCTTGCGTGGTTCACGCCAGGACACGTCTTCACGTCGATCACAGGATCCACTTCCAAGACCACGTTCTTTGGATCGCAGGCTCTACTTGGGCCTTGACGTATTCAAAATGACTGAGCTATCTACAAAAGTCCTCTTGAACCTGCGTTCAGCCAAACTTGTTCCTCTCGCAAGGCTCACACGTCCACTTTCTCCAAGTGGATGGCTTCGCCCTTGCTAGACGTCCACGAGTCCCTCGATACTACATTGCCAATCATTGGACTTTGCACAGTCGAAATGGATGCTCTGGCCGCCGCTCCAGAGTTGATGTGCCCGTTCTTCATATCTTTCGCCAGCGCATAGAAGAATGCGACATTTGTCACCACGCATGCGGTTCCTATTTCAATGGACGCCCACTATCACCCAGTCAGCATGCTTCTGCCTTGGGGAGGGAAATCTGATGATACGTACCATGCTGCGTGTCGCTTGTTGATTCGACTTTTCGAAGATCAGAGGCAATCGGGCTGTCGTCACACCTATCACAAAGATGCCGACAGAGAAGACCACGGCGAGCTGAATCTTCCTGTCCCATGGGTCAGCTAAAATCCTACTATCACGAGTACAACATCTACGCACTTTGCTGTACTCAGCTTCATTCGCCACAAGAGGGGAATCGGGAAGAGGATAAGCAGAATATCCGTCACAATGTTCGTCGCAGCCATCGTCAATAAATTCGCTGTGCCTTTCTGGCACTTGGGAGGATTGACGTGGTCGATATGCCACCACAACGAGAGTGGTCGGCATTCAAGCATTATGGACAAGAAGACTCCCACGAACGTCACGGCAATGAAGCAGTGCAGGAACATGCCCGATCTCCGCATGTAGTTGGCACGCGCTGTCATCCTGAGATAGAAGGTGCCAATGCACATCTTCAAACACCACAAGAAAGCGGCATAACCCAACCGTGAGACGATTATCAGCTTTTGAGACAAGGCCAACTCGGCATCTGTGTGGTCGTTTGGAGTGTGGAGTTCGCCCCACAGGGCGGTAGCGACTGCTCGAGCAATCAGTGGCAGCACTGCGACGGCCATCCACAAGTCATCCTGATGCCATGTTCGATGGCAATCGATGTGGATCTTGCACCGACTTAGGAGTCGATACCCGCACCGAAACGCGATAAGGATGAAGCAGAAGAGGGAGGTGATAAGAACGTGCAGAGCCGTGGGATCCATTGTAATCGTCAGCTGCTTTCTCGTCGTGCCTCTTCCTTGGGATGACAGAGCAGATTTGGAATGATCTGTTGAGAGGCGAAGCACGCGACCCACGCAGCTGTCTGGACGGAGAGACTTGCGGTGCTATTGCTTGATGCGAGAGGATGACGAAGACGTTGGTGAGGATTGAAAGTGGATGTGAACTGGACTGTGCTGCGAAGACGCTGATAGACAAGACGACTAGGTCGGTTCTACGGCAAACCAGTGACGCTTGGGATGGACAGATCCACCGGGTATACACCACGTGAAAGGGATCAATGCCCACTTCTTGCAGGATGTGTTCTTCCCGCCCCAACTTAGTAGGGCCTAAGATCCCACAAGATACTCCACGACCTCGAGTCGAGCACAAGCCACGTCCATTTTCCGCCAGTCGGAGCGGACTGGTCCCCGTGGGGACGGGTCAGCCTCTCAAAGTTACATTGCCCAGCCACGTTTTTCGACCCCGAAGCCGATCTCTTCCTTCCTCGGGTGGCTCTATAGTGACGTTAATGCCGCATGCGAAAATTCATCGGACGACTGACCAACAGACATGCGGTCTAGCGGTCGGAAGTGGGACACGGCCTGCGACTTCTCCACCACAACAGCGATAGCAAGCCGATCTACGAACGCACGACAAGACGCTACTGGCACTGTAGAGACAGTTCATTGATCGAGTAACGCCGACTCAAGGGACTTGTGCTTTCTTGTGTGTTCTTGGTGGTGCGGGGCGCAGCCAATGAGAACAGGTGAGATGTTTTAAGGCGATGCAAGTCTTTCTTGGAAAATAGCGTTAAGTGGGTGCTGTGGAGGTGCGCGCTAGAAATGCGCTAGAAGGACGCTAGAAGATGGGTTACCCGCATGGATCTTGACCAAAGTGATCTGTGCGCATATCACGATGTGACGCACGGTGCAGTTGCCATGCGACGGTCTGGGATGTGAGAGCGTGTGGACATGCTTCCATTGTAAGTTCGGCAGTTCTTGAGATGCCGCACACGACTTTATTGGAGAGTTCAAGCTGATTGAGCATTTACTAAAGCGTGCAGGATGTCTGTGCTTCCTCGTGGTCAACCAGGGCATGGAGGCTCAGTCCTGCATTGCAACCCCGAGCTAGGAGGCAAGATGCGTCAGAAGCGCTTCAGTCTGAGGACTCGAGAAGCACAAGCTCTCGCTGTAGAGTCTTGCATTCTACGTGCCATCTTGCACACCGATGTTGTGTCTCTGCTTGAAACATTCGTCGAATGTTTCGTGCATCTGTGGACTTTGCAGATCATTGCCACAGGCGTCCAAGATCAAAAGAAACCATCTCCAGCAATTGACGGATCACAATCCATCCGGCAGTATGCCTACTCCACCAGCCTCGACGCTATTCTCCAGTCCAGACCCTAGTCGTGGTCCATGCAAAGAACAATTTCAGAAACGTGGTAGCCATGTACTGTCCGTGCACGATGCATTAGCAGCTTTGGGGCTCCATGTTCACACCATCGACCACGTTGTCCCTCATGGTCCATGCTTTCATCGCTCAGTCGAATACCAAGAGTGCTACCGGCCTTCGCTGAAGATCTCCCACAACGCGGTTTCTAGTTTCACGGCAGAGCCAAGCGCGACGACTATGGCTGTCCTACGTGTATATAAGGATGATCATATCGCCACGATGAAAGAACATCAGGACAGCTTCAGCAGCTCTCTCGAGACACCAACACCAGGACGACCTTCTTCATCTTCATTGTCTACTCCTCCATCGCAGCATTCTTTGCCGCTCTCCAACATAGCTATCACTATCACCACAACGGTCACCGTCACGACCTCGCACAGTCTCACACCACCACCATCTCCATCGTCAGTCGATCTCATAGCACCATGGCCAGTCTCGCACCTCCCGGCGCCCCCCTCGTCGACAGCGAGAAGCACAAGGACGATGGAGTCATCTTCCTCGAGCGTCATCCTACCAACGTGGATTCAGAGATGGCGAAGCCTATTCCACAGGTCGGACGCACCGATTACTCGGGCGCTCACGAGAAGACAGACCCCAAGGAAATCGCTCTCGTCAAGAAGCTTGACCGATGGATCATGCCCATGTTGTGGTCTATGTATTGGCTGAATTATCTCGATCGTAACGCCATTGCCTTGGCTAGACTCAATGACCTCGAGGATGACTTGGGTCTGAGCAGCACCCGTAAGTCAATTCAGCCATCGTTGATGCTCAAGGACGTCACGGACGCCATGAATGAGCTTGCTGACTCGAATGTGTTGCAGAATATCAGACCTGCGTCAGCATTCTGTTCGTTGGCTACCTGCTGGGTGGCATCCCAAGGTAAGCAACCTCGCTTAGGCAACACTTCAAATTCTGACGAACGAACAGTAACATGTTTTTGACGCGAACGCGACCATCGCGATATTTGGGGATTGTCATGATGCTCTGGGTGAGTAGGGTTCCCCTCTACCAAGGCTTTACCAAGACTTTCTTGCACGACCCGATCTACCACAACATTTTGGCTGACGACATTCTGCAGGCTGTTGTGTCTGCTATGACCTCTCTTGCGAAGGATTTCACTGGCTTGTTGCTCACAAGATTCTTCTTGGGTCTCACAGAAGCACCATACTACCCAGGCGGTAAGTTCATCTTGTGATCGCTTATCTGGATGCTTGTCTGACGACATTGACAGCGGTCTACATTCTGTCGATCTTCTACACCCGCAAAGAAGTTGCAACGCGCATCGCCATCCTTTACACCGGAAACATTCTCGCTACTGCATTTGCCGGTCTCATTGCCGCTGGTATTTTCCATGGACTTGACGATGTGGCAGGCATCTCTGGTTGGCAGTGGCTGTTTATCTTGCAAGGCGCTGTGACATTCGTGATCGCGGTGTTCGGCTTTTTCCTGCTTCCTGATACGCCATCGACCACCAAATGGCTTACCCCAGAGGAGCAAGCGCTTGCGCACAACCGCATGGAGCTCGATATCACACAGTCCAAGGGGTATGTACCAACACGATCGAAACGGAGATCATACTGACAAATCTACAGCAAAGCATCAACATGGGAAGGTCTTCGCCAGTCTGCTCGGGATCCCATGACCTGGATCTTCGCATTCATGGCGCATATGCACTTGGCTGCAAATGGCTTCAAGAATTTCTTCCCAACCGTTGTTGAGACTCTTGGCTTCGGACAGACCATCACTCTTGTGCTCACTTGCCCACCATACCTCATTGCTGGCGCAGTCACAATTCTTGTATCCTGGTCATCCGGCAAGTTCAACGAGCGAACTTGGCACATCACCATCTCCAAGGCTGTCGCTACTGTCGGTTTCGTGGCTGCTTGTCTTACCATGAACACCGCTGGTCGCTATGTCAACATGGTCATCTTCACGATCGGTACTTATGGCGTCAACTCGCTGATCCTCGGCTGGTGCGGCAGTGTCTGCTCCCAGACCAAAGAGAAGAAGGCCGTCTCGATCTCAATTGTTACAACTGTCATGAACGCCAGTTTCATCTGGACGCCATATCTGTGGCCCAAGTCCGATGGTCCCCGCTATGCGATCGCTCTCGGATCGAGTGCTGGTTTCTCCATTGCCACTGCTCTTCTGGCCTGGCTGGCTAAGTTCTTGCTTATGAGGAGGAACAAGAGGCTCCGACAGAGTGAGAACGAGGTCAGCAACTACTATGTCTACTGAGCAGTCCCAATGTCGATGCTTTGGAGAGCTGGGCTTCAGAATACTGTGGTTGAAAAGATCCATGGTAGACACGACGATGATGAGGTGGTAGAGGCATTGAAGCTTGCCTAGTATGCGCATAGATGAGGCATCTGCACTTTTGAACGAACTAGAGTCATGACATGATAGATTAAGAGGCTAGAATCATTACTATAGCATATACTCATTGCAATCAACATTCGCATTGATATGACTTTGATGACTTCATTAGTTCTCGCAACATGAGTCATTTGTTCAACTGTCTACAAGGTTGTGGCAGCACGCATACTTGTCGAGCAAGCACCACAGCTCTTTTGTGACATTAACAAATGTTTGAGCTCAGTCTAGACCTTAGGCAGCCTTGAATATGCAATGGCGTGCTGGAAGGTGAAGCTCCGATATATCGATTCTTCGCAAGTATTCAGGGCATGACCATATGCACGCGCGCAAAAAATCGCGCGCAAAAAATCACTCTGTAAGTGCCGTCAAGTACAAAGTTCGGCTATAATGTGTGCGGTCAGGAAAGATCAGCAGAAATGGGAGGCTAGGAATCAGCCTCAGGCCTCAAGGCTAGCCATTCCTCTTTTCCTTTGCTCATCCCCCGAGATCCCAGCCAAACAATTGCATACAACAACCTGTATCTCAACGCGGATCTCTTGGGTGTGCTTGTCCTCTGCAATGAGCGGGGACTGATGCTCTTTGCACCGTGGCCTCTTTCCCGCATTGCGAATGGGTTGTCGAGCATCTGCACGCATCTGGCGCCTGGCCGAGCCATCATTATCTTCTCCCTCGAGTGACATCAAGCTGCCGCAGAGCACCATACATGCTATCCTGCCTGCAACTATCCCGCCTGACGGCTATGCGCCGCTCGGATGCAGCAATGCATACGGCAAGCCATTCTCGAAGGACCCAGCAGCCACAGCAGCCTTGCAAGGAAACGGAAAAGCCGGGTCACTAGCTTAGCACGTTGGCTAAGCTTCCTTGGCGATTGGCAGCCTCGAGCTCCAAAATGGCATCATTATTCCTGCTACGCTGCAGCGACTGCGGCAATAAGAAAAGGAATAAATTGAAGTCTTTTGGATGTTCCAAGCCCATAGGATTCTACGTACCTGTCGCGAGAGATTTCTGAAGATTGGCAACCCTCAAACGCGGTGGAAACTTTTGCTTCCAAACCGATCCATCTGCATCTCGGCACCACGTATCAGATCCCTCAATTTGTCCATCATGGTGCGACTGGGATTTCAAGCTGTCGTAGCGTCAAGTTCGTGGGCGGCGGCCTCCAATTTGCCTGGCAATTCCGCGTACACCGCAGAGGCTGGCTTTCCGACTAGTGCATTCTCAAGCTACTATTTTCTCCCAGCAACACCGACCCAGCAACCTCAGCCGGCACTTTACGACCCAGTCTTGAACATTACTTACCCAGAAGACTTGACCAACCCGGACACAATCCCCGATGTCGATCCTGATCCGATATACTATCCGACCCCGACTGTGTCACTCTCCGATGCCGCTGCGACGGCATATCTACAAACGGTGATCAAGAATGTATCTTCCGTCATTTCTGCTGGTGGAGCAAGCAATTGCACGGTCTGCAAGAATGCACTTGCTGCAGCAAAGCCTGCTGCTTTGGCAGCTCCCAGCTTGGTTCCAGATGCCATGGTTGATTTGTGCAAACAGTACAAATTACATTCCAACACGACATGCGAAGAGGACTTCAGGCCAGACACATTTGGTGCAATTTGGACCCAGGTACTGGCATTTGCTGATGTCCAGGGTCTAGATGGAGATTACATCTGCAACTCAATCGGTGGCAAGACCTTCTGTCCAGCACCAAAGACATCGCCACTGGACACTTCGAAGCTTTTCCCAAAGCCCAAGCCAGAAATCTGCGCACCTCCAAAACCGAACGGCAAGCGTGTGAAAGTTCTGCAGATGTCGGACTTCCACCTCGATCCTCGCTACAAGGTAGGAGCCGAAGGCAATTGCTCAGCAGGTCTCTGCTGTAGGAGCAATAATCCAGGCCTCACGAGCATCATCGCCCAACCAGCTCCGTTGTATGGCAGCTTCAAATGCGACACGCCCTACGATCTTGGATTAGCTGCGCTGCAAGCCGTGGGACCACTGACTGGTACAAATGCAAGTAATCCACTAGGCTGGACGGTCTACACAGGCGATCTTGTTAGCCACGATCCGCAATCTGAGCTTTCACGCGCGTATACTGAATATGCTGAGACCAGCATATACGGCATGTTCAAGTCATACTTGACGGGACCTATCTTCGCTGCACTTGGAAATCATGATAGCAATCCTGAAGCCATCGACGCGCCTCACAGCCTGCCTGGGCCACTGGGACAGCAACAGAGTTGGAATTATGATCATGTTGCTGGACTATGGAAACATGAGGGATGGATCGACGATGCAGCAGCGGCAGAGGCAAGGCTACACTACGGTGCTTACTCGATCAAGAACCATTTCGGGTTGAGAATCATCACCTTCAACACAGGTCAGTCTTGCTGCGATTCCGTAAAGAATGCACAATTCTTCCCCCTAATCTGCATGATTGCTCAAAGTTCGTCTCAGTGGCTGACCATGCGACAGACTTCTTCTACAAAAGCAACTTCCTGAACTTGATCAACACAAGCGACCCAGATAACTGTGGAATGTTCAAGTTCATGATCGACGAGCTCCAAGCTGCTGAGGACGCCGGTGAACGAGTCTGGATTGTGGGTCACGTCCTTTCCGGCTGGGATGGCACGAATCCCCTTCCGAACCCCACGAACCTCTTCTACCAGATCGTGGATCGCTACTCACCACATGTCATTGCCAACGTCTTCTTCGGTCATACCCACGAAGACCATTTCATGATCTACTACGCTAATAATGGTACCATGCAGTCTGCAGATACTGCTTTGTCCACTGGTTGGATCGGACCCAGCGTCACACCATTGACGAACCTCAACTCCGGCTTCCGACTCTACGAAGTGGATACCGGCGACTTCAACATCTACGAAGCATACACATTCTGGTCGAACGTATCTTCGTACCCAACGCTGGACTCTGTTGGTCCCACATACTCATTCGAATACAGCACACGGGACACGTACGGTCCACAAGCCGGTTGGCCCGTCGACGCACCACTCAACGCGACCTTTTGGCATCGTGTTACCGAAGCTATGGAGAGGAATCATACTCTTGTTAGTGTGCAGAACTCGTATCAGGGTAAGCTGAGTGTCAAGAGCCCGAATTGTACCAGCAATGCTTGTGCGAAGGCTAGGATTTGTTACATGCGGAGTGGCAGTGTGGCACTGGGTCAAGCTTGTCCACAGGGCTTTGGGAGTGTTCAGAGCCCGTTCACCGGGAATAACACGGCTTAGACAATGCGGTAAGATATGTCGTCGGAGCAGACTATATATTGCAAAGACGACAGTCCAGTTCGCTAGTTTCATTCTCTCCGCATCGCCACTATTCCATTGACCAACTTCTCATCAGGACGCATTACTGATGATTGATGCTGTGATGTCGTTGTAGGTCTCGTACACAACCTCGCCTGTCTGTCCCGGCAGCGGACTGACCTTACAGCTAACGCTGTTCTTGAAGCCATGATTCGCGGACAATTCCCGCGGATTGATGACTCGTCCATCGACCTGCAAACCGCCGTTAGCATTCGCCTAATCCGCTTTCCACTTTCCGTCGGAAGAAAGGAATACTCACCGTAACAACCCTCCACTTCAGATTCTTAACCAAGAACGGATGCACATGCTCCGGCCGCATACTCCCCAACACCCCGGCCTGCACATAATCGAGCAGCATACTCGTAATCGGACTCGTACTCCTGACCATATGCGCGACACCCTCCTGCGTCCCGCAATTATCGCACGCCTCCACCGGCGCAGCGAAGACGTGGTTTAGGCCTGCGAAGGTAGGCGCCATCATCAGACCGACGAGGGAGTCGCTGTTCTCGAAGCCCCCGATGAAGTACATGATGGAGAAGGAGGTGTTGAGGGCGAGCCGCTCGATGATGTCGTCCACGTACCATTCGCGGGAGACGTTTTGCTCGTCGATGTGGTGGGATGGTTTGGAGGCGAGGACGGCTGGTGCTGCGCTGCTGGAGGTTGAGGCGCCAGATGCTTTGAGCGGCTTTTGCTCGTCCACGTGAACCATCATGACGAGCTGGTCTTTGACCTTGTCTACGAGCGAGGCTACGAAGCCGGGGACGGGATCGGTCGTGACGGCAGTTGGCTGGACATTTGCTTGCCCTGCTGGGGCGGCCATCGTCCTCCTCAGTGGCTGCGGAATTGTGTTTCGCACCACAGGAATCAGGGGCGGTGGCTGTCTAGTCAGCGGCTTGAACTCCCTAATACCCTGGAAGACTTGAGAGCCGGCCAGATCCAGTGGCTCGAACGACTGAAGTGCCGGGCGAACACTGGGATTAGACTGCGGCGTCAAGCGACGAGCCCATCCGTACTGATCGCCCCATGTCTTCTGCACGGCAGCTGGAACAGGATTGTTGATGGTCTCCGGGTAGACATAGCCGAACGCCTCAGTACTGATAGCAGTATTGGATGTCCAGAACTGCTGGCTCCCCTGATTCGCTGGATTGCGGAAGGGGACGAGAGGCTCATTGGCCAAATTGCGGTCACGGAACCAAGAGCGGGGATGAGCTTTCTGCCAGACAGCGAACCATCGATCGATCGTGCTATTCACATGTTGTCAGGCCTATGCTGGATACTGTAAGCAAAACAACTCACCAATGGTGCAGCCAGAAGATGGGATCAAATGCTGCTGTAGGCACGGAAGACATGTGCCCACTGCCCCCGATGAAGACATGGTAATTGCCATGCACACTTTCCAAACTTCCACTCGCGCTCTTTCCATCAATGTCCCTCACGTTTCGAGCTCCATTACTCGCATAAGTCTCATAATCGCCATAAGCTCCATTCTCCACAAACAACAGACTGAGTCTGACACTCTCCTCGCGGATCTCGTTCATAGCCGCATTAACAGCTGTCAACGGATCCCAACGCGAGAAGCGATTCAGCGGATACCGTATCGTGCGAGATTTCATGTCAGCATTGGGCGAGATCCCCGAAACGCTCCATTCTGGCTCCGAGATCGAACCCTGCGGAAAACGATACGACGCGAGCGGATTCGATATCACGCGGACATTATCAGCAGGGAAATCTCGCACCGTGACATTCGCTAGCGTGAGAACCTGCGGTAGGGAGAAGTCGTACGGATATGACGTCGATCCCCTGTTCGGATTCGCGACTCCCGGGAATGTGGCATCGTAGTTACGCGGGCGGTGATAGTCGATAAAGGGGAGACGGAAGTTCTTGACTGCGTCTTGGTAGACTCGTCGCCGGGTCGGGTCCGTGTACAAGGCGGCGATGTCTAGCATTTTCTTGTAAATGGTCTGCTCGTACATGGCGAGGTACGGGCGGTGCCAGGTGGGGAAGGTGGGTGTGGAGTGGTTGCAGTAGCCGTTGCCGCTCTGGCTCGTGACGCGACTCTTGCCTTGCACGTTGTCCCATGGCCTGTTGGGGAGCCCGTGGATGCCTGGATGTTTGTCAGAATCGTGTAGATGTCGCCCCCCAGAATCACGTACCCGCAAGCTGATAATAGCTCATCTTGTCCTGCCACAACGGAGGATTCTGCCCTGGCTTCTCCTGCTGCAACTCCCTAAGAGCAAGCAGGAAGAGGTTAAAAGTATCTGGATGCTGCTTCAGCAGAACATCGATATCCAAGCGCGGTACAACACCAAAGCCTGGCAGACCCGTGGCAAAGCCACGAGCAATGGCGGTATTCAGATCAGCCATTACGCTAAACGATTGGTGAAGAAGATGCAGGACAATGTTAGCGAGCGCACAAGAACAGAGCAGGAAACATCAGCTATATCAACACCCGTAGCAGTGACACAATCCTGATGCCGGGCATTCTACACGGTCAGCTCTGCATGGCCTGGCCTCAGCTATACGAACAGCTGTGCTCATGTGTGACCAACAAAGGGGCCAAACCATTGCATGCGAGCAAGCCACTGCGGGGCAGTCAGCAGCATGCTTCAATCACATCTCTGAATCATTTTCGTGCAGCAGGCGGAAGATCGGAGAGTTCCTCATGGTCTGAGGCCTGGTGCATGGAAGGGCTGAGTCTGGCCTCTGTCATGTCACGGGAAAGTGCAGTAGCTGAGCATGTCTGCAGGGAACGTGGAGTATTCCGCTGGTGAGACAGAGAGGTCTTTGGAAAATTGCTGGAGCGCGTCCAACCACGTTTGAGCCGTGCTGAGATGCATATGCACGACGCGATCCCTGCGTTTTGACTTCAGCTCAGGCACTCTACTGAGGATACTGAGCATCAGTAGTGACGGCATCGGCCGCCGTCAGACTTCCTTGATGTGGTCATTGGAAGCTGGTTGACAGTCTCATGGCGGGAAGTGTGAAGAAGAGATGCCGGATTTTAGGGGGTAGAGATGGGTTCGAAGGCGGCCAAATTTGGAAGTGGGCCTCACGTGATCTATCAGCCCTTAGTTTGAGCTCCAGTAATCACATAGTCGAAAGGTATGTTCAATGATCTGGTCACGGCACTCGAATTTGACAATGGTTCAGCATTTCATGAACGCGACGAAAGTTTGATCATCATGTGACATTTCCTAACCACGAACGACTCGGAGAGTAGTCAATAACAACCCTCAACAACACATCTACCCAACACTAGCCCACCCCGTCCCCGCATCATCCTCCTTCCTCGCCCCCCTCAAAACAACAAACTCCCAAACAGTCCCCTCCCCAAACGGCTTATTATTCGCCGGATTGATCGGGCTCCCCTTCACACTCCTCGCCACCACACTATCAGTCCCCGTACTCACATCCAGCCTCGCCGGCGGCGGCGCCCCAAGCGGCGCATCCTCATCCGCCTTCCTCTCCAGGATATCATAGCAGTCTTTCTTTTTCGTGTCGTTCGAGGGCCGTAAGTACCAGGTTTGAGATGGCGTGGGCTTGCCCTTCACGGGATTCATGCGCAGCTCGCCTGTCTTGGTGTCGATGCGCTCGAGGCAAAATCCGGCGCCTGTGGCTTGGCAGTGCAGTGTCCAAGCGACGGTCTTGTCCTCGTTGCCGGTTGTGGGGAGGGGCGTGAGGAACCATTGCATGCCTGCGTCTGAGGGCGTGGGACCTGAGACGTCGGGGAGGGCGCGCATGTAGAGTTTTTGCGCGGTGGCCGTGCCGCCGAGGGTGAGGTAGATTTTGGGGGATTTGGTGCCATTGGGGACTGTACCGGTGCGGTTGCAGGAGGAGAAGCGGACGATCACGTTGTTAAGTGAGGACATGGTGGTTGAGAGCGCAGAACCGCAAGCAAGCCTGGGGTGATATTCGCACAGAGTTGGATATGGGGTGACGAAGCCTTATATACGACCTACGTCGCTCCAGAAACCTGCTGAGAATGCGTGCAGCTGAGAGCCTCGCGCAGAGCCATATGCTCTCTTCAGCCGTACCTTGGACTACTATCCATGCTAACGGCTGAACTGAGAGCAGGAACCGGCCAATGGATTTTGGGTTGTCTTCGAGAGTTCATGCAC
Organism: Scolecobasidium constrictum UM 578; assembly: GCA_000611715.1. Lineage (NCBI taxonomy): Eukaryota > Fungi > Ascomycota > Dothideomycetes > Venturiales > Sympoventuriaceae > Scolecobasidium > Scolecobasidium constrictum. The sequence continues at coordinate 220,469 of AZYM01000270.1, read as the reverse complement.
ATAAGCGAAGCTTCTCCAAGTATTTCAAGCCTTTCTTGTCCTTTGCGAGGTTCTAGAGCGTCCATGAAGATGAAGCTAGGATGTAGCTGCATGAGCTGAAGTCACGAGCAGCTGTGGTCGAGACGTGCTCCTTGAAGTAGTCCAAGGTACCGGTGTCATCGTCCACGTGGTGAAGTCTAGGTCCAAGATCTCAGATCTTGGACTCTCACTCGGTCCAATACTGGTACTAATGGATTCAGCGACAAATCTTCATGGAGGAGGACCCAATCGGGATCTCTTCGGCGTCACCTAGGAGATACATCCGGCTTCCTGTCGAGTTGCCAGAAGATATGTAGACGAACGTGATCAGAGCAGTGTATAGCTCAATACAGACTTGACTCCGGTGAATGATTCAATAAGAGGCCTCTGGATCGCTCCATTCGAAGTAAGCTGCGATGACGGCATCGCTATGATCATAGTGCTATCATGATGCTGTTACGTGTGTATCTCGACCTGCAGAAGAGCTGACCTATCTCGATAACGTGGTATAGGTTCAAGAGATATACCCGGTTGCTTTTACAGACCTGATGAACGATTTCATCTCTCTAGCTCCGCGAAGAACAAGTTATGAATGTGCATGAAGGATCGAAGACGGGATTGAGTGCAGGCTCGCGACTTCCATCTCCGTTCGCCGCATCCTTCCTTCCTTCCGCATTCGGAAAGCCTCACAATTATATTCCATCTCATACGCCTATTCACCTGCGCTCTCTATCACAAGCCATTACGGTGTCTCCCTCTGCCCTATGTACACATCGCTCCGATGCGCCGGGCCAACATGTCGCGCCAGCACTCGTAATGCCTTAAGAACGACCTCATCCACACAACGCACCTTCCACGCCTCACATGGCCGCAGACAAGCCGCGACACCTCCGCCCTCAGCAGATCCCGACAACGGCAAGACAGGTGACAACGATGCGCGGAGTAGACCGACGAGCAAATGGCGCAGGAGACAGCAATTGCATGCCCAGCGGAATGGCATCAATGACAGCTATATGATTGTGGATCCGGCGACGGGGTCAGCGGAGATAATCGATAACAGCGCGAAGAGGCGGGACAAGAAAACGCAGAGGAAGCTACCGGATGTGCAATTACCGGAGTGGTTCGGAGAGTGCGTGACTTGGCCGGAGGAGGGAGCGAAGGAGGCCGGACCGAGGAAGCAGGTTGCTTTCTTGCCGTCCAAGGATCGCAATGTCACGGGCATGAGTTTCTTGTCGGCGAGCGAGTTCAAGAAGCAGGAGGAGGGGAAGGACGAGGGGAAGGAGGAGGGGAAGGAGGAGGGGAAGGAGGAGGGGAAGGAGGGCGAGACTGCAGCGCCAAATCTGGAGGACCCGGATCGGATATGGATCGATCACCATTTGTACGCTGAGATTGATGGTGTGATACGAACGAGTCTGGAGCTGCCGAGCGCGAAGGGCGGGGAGACGCCTCTGTCTCTCAGGTCGACAGTCTCGCTGCATTGCCCCCTTGAGGGTAGTATGTCTCTCGTGGACGACATCGTGGAACACATCGTCGCGACACAAGGTGCAGGACTGCTACGCATCAATGCACAGGATCTGGCAGAACTGGGCGGTGCCTACGTATGCCCCGAAGCAGGTCTCGATGTCTCGCTACAGACGCTTCCATTCGACGCGTATAATGAAGCGGTGGAGGAAGTCACGTCAGAGGAGCAAGATAACATGGACGAAGACGACCCGCTCGCGGGCGAAGAAGACGATGGAGGACGCCCGAAGTCGCCCAAACCACCACCTGTAACGGCTATGTGGTCTGTGATGCCAATGCAGGGGAGCAATCTGCCTGACATGCTTAAGAAGATGCTGGGTGGTCAATTTCCAGGCACGAGCAGTAGTGGTGTCGGCAAAGGCGAAAGCAAGAGCACTGGTAAAGCTGAAGATGAGGTCGAGACAGAGCCGCTGATGGACGAAGAGCGTCTCGAAAAATTCTTGAATGCTCTAATAGACGGTGCATGGGCGAAGAACTCACAGGCAAATTCATCGACGGCAGACGCGCCGAAACTCGTGATATGCGTGGAAGATCTCATCAGACTCTCACAAACCGCAATCGGCATCGAGGTCGTCGAAAAGCTCGCAGAAGTCATACGCAAGCGACGCTCAGAGCAGGGCGAGAAAATTGCTCTAGTCGGTCTCTCCATCGACACCGATCTGCTCAACTCGCATGAGCCTGAGAAGACAATCCAGTGGGAGACCGATCACTCCATCTGGCGCACCTTCATCGTCACACCACACAACGCACAAGGCAATATCATCACCTCGCTCCATCCCGTGCTAGAAGCAGCGCATAACCGGCGAAATGCCCAGATCAATCTGCGGAACTGGTACATGACCGCCGCACAAATGGCACCCACACTCGTCCCAGATCGCGCGCACATCCTCCAACCGGAGAGTAAAGTCCTGCTGGGCAATGCCATCGGGCTTCCACGAGCAGTCCTCCCACGCGACGAGATCCAACGGTTGGCCACATCCTCCATCGCTCGAGTTCTCACACAAAGGCGCGAAAAGGTTGGTCTAGACGACCTCGTCAATGCCATGTCCGACAACCGCGCCATTGACAAACTGCGCGAATCGCGCCTCTCAGCCATGCGCGCAGCCGAATTGCTGAATAAAGGCAGCGCATTCACCAACCCGTTCAGTAACCTCTTCAGCAGCAACAACGGTCCCAACAACCTACCCCTCGGTTTCGGCCCCAACGACCAGAAATCCAATTCCCCAGGGACGCCACAATCAGACGTCTCCGCGCGCCTGCAAGCCCTCCAAAAAGAAGCCGATCGTTACGAGAAAAAACTCATCAACGGCGTCGTCCTCCCCGAACGAATCAGCACCTCCTTCGCGGACGTGCACGTCGCCAAATCTACTGTGGAAGCCGTGCGCGATCTCACGGCGCTCTCGCTCCAGCGGCCCGACGCATTCAAATACGGTGTCCTCGCCACGAATACACTGAGTGGGCTACTTCTCTACGGCCCACCCGGCACAGGCAAGACTATGCTCGCCAAAGCGGTGGCTAAGGAGTCCTCCGCCGCCGTGCTGACCGTGACAGGCAGCGACGTGAACCAGATGTGGGTCGGCGAGTCCGAGAAGACGGTCAAAGCCATCTTCAGCCTGGCGCGCAAGCTCAGTCCCTGCATCGTCTTCGTAGACGAAGCGGACGCGCTACTCGCTTCGAGAGGCTCGGATGGACGAGGAGGTCGCCCAAACCATAGGGACACGATTAACCAGTTCTTGCTGGAGTGGGACGGCATGAATGAGACGGGTGTGTTCCTCATGGTGGCGACGAATCGGCCGTTCGATCTGGACGATGCGGTGTTGAGACGGTTGCCGAGACGCGTGCTGGTTGATCTGCCGAGTCAGGCTGATCGCGAGAGTATTTTGAGGATTCACACCAAGGATGAGGTGCTGGCGGATGATGTGGTGGTCTCGGATCTGGCGGTGCGGACGCCGTATTATTCAGGGAGCGATCTTAAGAACGTGGTCGTTGCGGCAGCCTTATCGGCCGTGCGCGATGAGATCGAAGCCAAAAACGCGTTTGAGGCCGCACAAGTCACTTCGCCCACCCCCGCCTCGACCACCAACAACATCTCCGAAGCACACCCGGAAATGCAGGAGGAGAAGAAGGAGCAATACACATACCCAGCCAAGCGCACCCTGCAAGCGCGCCACTTTGAAAAAGCGATCGGGGAGGTGGGCGCAAGTGTAAGCGCGGACATGAGTTCTCTAAGGGCGATCCGTAAGTTCGATGAGCAGTACGGGGAGCGAAGGGGACGGCGGAAGAAGAACCCGTTTGGGCTGGGGAGGGCGGTGCTGGAACGGGAGGAGGATGCTAGGGTGAGGGCTTGATGAGGGGAGTGATGGGAGCTTGTACGATATGGAGCAGTTGCATGACAGGATATAGACAACGCCCGATATTTGCCGTTACGTAGAGGCACACAGTTAGATGGCTCTTTACGCCATTCCTGATTTGTTATGGTGGGCTACGTGCTCTTTTTACCTATGATTTGCCGTACCGCGTTCTCTCACGCAGCCAGGGACCGAACTTCCAGAACAGGGGCGGGATGAGCATGAACAGTATACTCAGAAACCCGAGCAAACTCGTCGCCCAATCCACACCAAGGCGCTCATACACTGCCACACTTAGTCAGCTGCACGTTCAACAAATAACAGGCGGAAGAGAAGAATCAACTCACTCTGCCTCGAGAACAGCGGAAACGCAGCCCCGAAAATGTAGCGTAATAACGTATTCGCCGCCATAGCACTCGCGCCGTACATCGGCCCATAGCAATCCATAACGAACATAACCGCGCTCATGAAGATGAGCACAACCCCCCAGCCGACGAACATCATCCCCAGGATCGGGACGATCCAATGCACGCTCACCCGCGCCGTCCACGCGAAGAGGAATAAACCCAGGGGAATGAAGACGCTACCGGGAAACGCGATGAGTAATCGCCATTCTGGGGGTGGAGCGGGGGGTTGTCCCGTGGCTTTTTCGGAGGCGGCGTGGGAGGCGGCGACGTCTTTTTTCCAGGCGATGACGCGGGGTTTGTAGATGCGCGTTGTCCAGGTTAGGATTGTGAAGGAGGCGAGGAGGGTGCCGACTCCCAAGCCTAGGAAGGCGAGACCTTGCTCGCCGAGGTTGAAGCCATACGCAGACGCGAAGATCTCGGGGAAGACGGCGAAGAAGATGTAGACGGTGCCGAAGTTAAAGGCGACGTAGAGGGCGAAGAGGCCGGCGATCGGTTCGATGAGCATCTTTAGGGGTCGCGAGAGCGTCTTTGAGCAGAAAGCAGGGAAGTCTTTGGCTAGCTTCGCTGTGGTGAAGGATTCCTTGAGGGAGGCACGTCGTGTGCCTGGCGTGTGACTGCGGTCGGCTTTGATTTTGGCGGTGTAGGTTTCTTTCATGAAGATGAACATGGGGAGGAGCGTGACTGCCGTGAAGAAGAGCGTGATCCACATCGTCCACGCCCAGTCGTTCGTGCCCATGATTGCGTATCCTCCCATCAGCGGTCCCAGTGACGGCGCCTAAAGATTTCATGGTTAGAATCTCGACTTCTAAGTTCTAGCAAACGTCTGGTCAATATGATCAATCCCTTGCCGTAGACTGCGCCTGAATAGCGTCCGGACAGGCAAAGCCTCGTCATGGTGATCATTGAAATGAGTGTCTGTGATTATGATCACAATTTACTCACCAGAAATGGAGTCGTGATATACGCCGTCATCGGTATCGCTCTATCTGCTGGCGCCCACAAATCCGCAATCGTCGCAGACCCGATACTCAATCCTGGAGAACCGAACACGCCTGCGAAGAAACGGCAGATGCAGAGGGAGGCGATGTCATTCGAAAACCCGGAGCCGAGCGTGAAGAGCGCGAAGATAGGGATACTGACGAGGTAGACGGCGCGGCGACCGAACTTCTCGCTGCAGGGTGAGCCGATCATGGGACCGAAGGCGAGGCCGAGAACGTAGAGGGAGTAGGGGAGGATGGCGACGGTGGAGGAGACGCGCATTTCCTCCATTATGCTTGATATAGCAGGCGTGTAGATCGACGAAGCGATCGTGCTGAGGTGTTGTCAATCTTGGTTCATAGATGTGAAGGGACGACGTACCATATGAATGCTATGAGTGCTGGTATTGCTGTGTGGAAGATCTTCTGTCCCATTGGCCAGTTGACGGCGTTGTCCTTGTCGTGCTCCCATGGGACATCCTCTCTTGGGCGAGGACTCGAGGTATCTTGTGGTCTCGTCGCAGAGGTCTCATTGCTTGGACTCGATGATCTGGACTTGCTGGCTGGTGTTGAAGCCTTCGTGCTTGAGGCCATTGAAGGCGGTCGCGCTCCCGTTCTTTTGTCCATCGTCCAAGCCTGAAAAGACTGTACAAGATAAATAATAAGAGCGAAAAGGATACGAAATGCAATGCAACAGATGAGACAGGAACACACGCCCCAAGAGAATCAAGAACAAAGAAGCATTTTGATAATTCCCGTGCCCGATATCGACACACGCATTATCGTCGATGTTCCATTGGATCCTCAGGTATTGTGGAACGTTGAACAACTAGGGATCTTCATCAGCTACACATTTTCCAAGACCAAAAATGTCCGGCGATTCAGCTAATGCTGGATTGAGTCAGGGTGCGCCCAATCGAGCGAACCTGTATGTTGGAAATGGCATAAATCTGGACAGCTCGTTGACGCAAATGGCGGTGGGATATTGATGCCGATGTACCTTGACGTAGCAGAGCCTCCACTGATCGGCGGGTGGCGCCGAGTAGCCAGATCTGGCTGCGCGAATCAGATGCTGCTCGACGCAAGGGTAATGCAAATTTGGGAGAGTAACAAAGACGGCATGCAGGACTAGACATCGCTTGTGAAAATGTTTCGCGTAAGGAGGATTTTGTTGCGTCAAAGTTGGTGGTCTGGTGGAAAGATCTGACAAAAGCGACGTTGGCGAAATCGGAGAGTACTCCGTGGATTGGTTTTGAGTGGGTCCATCAAAATTGCATTGACCAGTTCTGAAATATGTCGTAAGTCATTGCATTAATCGCTAATTATCGGCGTCATGAGCTCGGCTTCGTCTCCAATGCCTCCTCACCACTTTCAACATTCGACTCCTTGCGCCCGACACCTTGAAAACCAAAGCCTGGGTGGCCGACGAAGAGGCAGCAGACAGCAATCACGATGATCCTGTATTGACATTAGCGCTCGGTCACGATTTCTTCGATCCAGCGTTCACTTACACTCCTTCCAATCCAATAAACAGCTCCTCGTTGGTGATCTTGGTCGAGTCCTGATATCCCTCGCTGAGCTCATCCACACGATACCCACATCTCACAAGGATGAGCACGATGGCCGATGCCAATCCTGCGAAGAAGACTCGCTGTCGTTGTCCGATCGCTGAGCGGGCCTTGCCGACACGAGACCTTTCTAGCTTGATGTAGCGGATCATGTAGTCGAGGAAGAAGCCGCAGAAGAAGACGAGCACGATGACCTGAAGGATGAGGCCAGCCATTGCGACATCCACGCCTGTTTGAGAGGCGCCACTTGAAGTTGACGACAGCGCGCCACCAATCGCTTGAAGGACGAGACATAGGATATCGGCTGAGATGAAGCCCCAGTAAAATATGCGAGGTGGTAGCCGCGACAGCTCGGGTGCGTAGAATTTGATGCTGGATATGATTAGTCGTCGGCATAGTCAGATCGCAGGGTATGGAACTTACGCTCTTGACAAAGTCACATAGATGGCTGCTGTGAAGAACACCGGCGCGCCAGTGGTGCAAATAATCTGCATCAGGAACCCGGTGAACGACCATGGATTCTCCCAAAGCATAACGCGACCACCGTACCCGATCATAGCCCAGATACACCCAAGGACCATGAAAGTCATGAAGCCAAAGCTACGCCATCTAATGCCAAGATAGATATGCACCAGCATAGCCAGGAAGAACAGCACGATGAAAGTGATGTTAGCCGCAAGGCTGGGTCTGTACTGGTACACGGTCCATTCTACCGGGCAGGTCGATAATGTGCAATTCGAGTCGGGACCGAACGAGATGAACATGCCCCGGTTGACGACAGTGCCATTAGGCAGGGTGTAGAGGAACTCTGGGGGAACGTCGGGTGGTGCTCCGCTCATGGTTGATCTGTTTTGTGTCGGAGTAGTAAGCTTGATGAGGCTGGGATGTGAGATTGAGTTAGTCTGCTACGAGCTCAATGGGGTGCAGCGAGCGAGTCTGATAAATAATGCTCAGACAAGATGAGATGGAGCATGATGAAACACCAAGCGGCCTCAATCATCCGACATATACTTGGCGGATAGCATCTCCAACACAAAGAAAGGGACTCAACGTGCGCTGCAGCACAAGAACATTCATCCGCCTGCTAGGCTGTGAACACCTGCCAGGCGATAGTAGGGCAATATTGTCGATTGATAGCCATCAGGAGTGGGCATCGCTGCACGATTTCGAGCTCTGTGATTCGCGCGCAGAAAGTGTTCCTCTTTGGAAAGGCGTAGTGGATATGGTACGCTGGGATATCGCTCCGCGGCTACGTCCGTATGGCACAGCGTGCTGCAGAAGTGCTTGAAAGTCGAGGTCATGACGTACGGCCGTAAGGCACAAAGAGCAAGATCAGCGGGTCGCTAGCCAGTTTCGCTCTAGCGGCTCGTGCGCGCGGCTGGTGGAAGGCATTTGACACGCGATCGATCTCGCGTTTTGCTTTGCATTGGTCTGGTGGGATAACGACCAACAAGATCATGAACAACCCAATATATGCAAATGCTTGATGACGGACAACGGCTGTGTGGCTGACGCATGGCATTCAGAGAGACTCTTGAAAACCCATTACCCTTCGGATCGACTGGATGGCTCTAAAATGGAATGCTAGGGAGGAACGCAACCACATCACTGTACTCGATGAGCTTGTCGACAATCGAAGGAAACACTGTTCACGAATCCAGCCGGGGTCGTTCATTGGGACTGAGATCACAAGGTCTTGCGCTCGATCTGTTCTATTGACTCTAGATATCCATACACGAGCAACCTCCTTTCCTGCTGACTTGGACAAGTGCTGGAAGTTTTGTACTGGAAAACATCACTTGCGATACCACATCCGAGTGACCTTTGTCCGCCTGATCTTCTTTTGCAGTTGGAACATGCCGTACAGCAAAGCTTCGCTGGTCGGTGGACAACCTGGAACGTAGATGTCGACCGGCACAATTCTATCGCATCCTCGCACAACGCTATAGCTATAGTGGTAGTATCCTCCGCTGTTGGCACAGCTGCCCATGCTGATTACCCACTTCGGATCGGGCATTTGGTCGTAACATTGTCTGAGAGCGGGAGCCATCTTATTTGTAAGGGTTCCGGCAACGATCATTACATCGGCCTGTCGAGGAGAAGCACGAAAGATTATTCCTAAGCGGTCTTGGTCGTATCGAGGCATCGAGGCGTGCATCATCTCTATGCTGCAGCACGCAAGACCAAAGGATAGGGGCCACATCGATCCGTTCTTAGCCCAGGCCGTCAGCGCGTCAACGTTGGTACTGTACATAGGTCACCATCGGTCAGCCGTTGTCCTATGCACGATCAATCTGCCGACTTACAGGACATATTCGACGAGACTGTTCGATCTGGTCTCTTTGGATAATTGTCGAGTTGCCACAGGTGTGTGCTGCGGCGCTTCGGTGGAGTACTGGCGAAGTCTGGGTAGAAGAGCCCTATGGGAGGTTCGCAAAGTTGACAAGCTAACAGATGATGGGCTACAGCGACATATGCATCCTGCTTCGCTATCAGCATTGCAGAAGTCTTGATTCAACGTTCTCAGACTTACCTGCTGCGGAACCAAGACCGGATCGAGAGACCTGCATGACGAGGGAAGAGAGCCTTTGTCTGGTGCGAGAGTATCTTGACGGCTGAGTACATGGCACATGGGTTCTTAAAGAGCATCCAGAGAAGTGTGCCAACCCGTCGGGAATTTCACTCATTGCGACACAAGGCTGAAATCCTCAGGCGCCAAGGCTCTGAATTCTTTTGCTCGACTTCATTATATGGACAATACCGGCGCAATACTCCCTTCGCTGATTGCCTTCTCGAAATCACCAGCCTCGATGAGCATTCTCGAGATCAGAAGTCACAAGCTATACCTGTCCAGTACGGACACGAAGCGCAAGCGTTGCTCGTAAAAATGTTTACGACGCTAGGACTTCCTTCAAGCGGAACGGACCCACTTTCAACTCGATCTAGCGTCGGGAAACACACTCGCCTCCAGTCCTCCTCATTCTGTTCCTGGATTCTCCTCCCACCACTATGCCCACGTCTATTTGTCAAGTCTGTAGCCTATCCTTGCCTCACTCCACTGCAAGTCATCATTCTTGTCTATTCTGCCACCGCAAATTCCGCAGGGTCGATGGCGCAAGACGTCATGCTAGGACATGCGCATCTCGTGGAGGTCGACCACTGCCGCCAGATGAGAAGCGCGGTCGCAAGTCGCATGCTTGCGATACTTGTGTTCGAGTAAAGGTGTCATGCGACTCTCGCATCCCTTGTTCGCGATGCGCTGCTCGATCTCAGGACTGTATATACAGCAGCCGTTGCACCGATCCGTCGCACAGAGTAGTTCCTCCTGTACTTCCGTCAATCATGGCAGCAGATCAGCCCAGGATCAAATTGCCTTTCCTTTTGGCATGTACGGATCCTCGCGTTGGCCCTGTGGACGAAGTCATCTTGGCTAGAGAAAATGATCACGACCCCATGTCATCTACAGACTTGACGGATCCGTCTTCCAAAGATGTCAACGAAGACACCATTGATCCCGACTTGCTATTGTTGAGCTTCATCGATCCGGCATTCACCACAGACGACGAATCCGGAAGTGCTAGCCCAAGTTCTCCGGCTCAAGCATTCGACGCCATTCTGGTCACCGGTCACGATGCGGAGTTGCAAGCCCGGATTGCTGGTATCGAGGGCGCACTTCGCGTGATTGCAGCCGTAGATACACAGACCAGCACTGTACTGACGACTGCAGCGTGGACCAACTTCTTCTCCGTCAAGCACTTCCAAGAATGCATCGAAGTCTTCTTCCAGAAAGCGGAATTACTGGCCATGTTAGTACATAGACAGAGCTTCAAAGCGACCCAAGGCGACCCCCACCTGTTGCTGGCAATATGTGTGGCTGGTTCGGCCTATTTGCGGCATCGACGGCACAATTCCGACTCTCTCAGCTTCTCGCGTACGATCTTGGACCTGTCAGAGCGATGCATTTTCGATCAAGTTGAGCAGCTTTCACGTTCACCAGACGAACCGCATCGACTGGAGGGCCTGGAGTTATGTCAAGCGGCGTATATGATAGAGACGCTACAGTCATGCGTGAAGGACTCAAACACCCGTCGGCGTGTTGTCACAAGGTGTCATCCGATGCTCGTTGAATGCTTGAGACGACTCCGCATCACTGGCTCACGGCACGCGGAGGTCTGGCCTAGACACTTCACATATACAGAGTCTTGCATTCGATTGTTGCACTGGACGTGGATCAATGACGCGTGGTTCACATTGCTCACGAACCATCCGCCTGCAATGACTCTAATGGATATGAGCGGCCAATTCTCATGCAATGATCGTTTGTGGCGTGCGGATTCACTTGACTCCTTCCAGGACCTTCTCGCCCACCGCGACTTCGACTTGAGGGGCCCATCTTTGAAAGACCTCATGGGGCATCTGCTAAGCGAGAACTTGCCATCGGACATAGATGCGCTGTTCATGTCACTGGAAATCAAGCATCTCCTGGTCATGATCCTAGGTGAGTGCAAGTGTGCTGGTTTAGGACACCCGCTGATTAAGTGTATAGCTCTTCAGCATGTGATATACCACTATCAGACCACAGTGTGTACAGCCGAGAGCACAACAACTCTGACACGAGCATTAGATCGATGGGACAAATTTTGGCACAATGCTACCCATCTCTTCAGCGAAACACAGCTCAGACAACTCGGTCTTGCGAGGTATTCGCCGGAGTTTGCTCTGCTCTTCAGAAAGATTGTGGAGCACGGCGGCGACGAAAATCTGCCTGACTATCTGCGACGAGGGGTCACGTACGATACCAACGTCCTACATCAATTCATACGACAGTCCTGCTGCTGAACTGGTTCGGTTGACCTTCACTGTAATTTCGTTGCCCACGATGAGGTCTCAGTCGCGCTGGCCCGCTGCTGCACGGCAACTACGACGTGTTCCTTGTTGTTCGCAGCCGATGCGAACCGGCTGCTAGCGCCTCCGATCTAGTGTGAATATTTGTTCACACGATCTCATTCACCTTTGACAATCTACAAGCTGCACGATACAACGAACGCCTTCACCAGAACACTGCATCAGCAGCCACCACTACCATGAATCGAAGTAACAGAAGGAACGAATATTGCCCACGAGGTCGCAGTTGCGCCCTCACATCTTCCTGGCTCGGCGTTCTCCTCCTCTTGCTGTACGCGCCGCTCATTCGCTACTACGTCCTCGGTTGGTCCTGGGTGAGTACGTTGCCATATCTGAGTACCACTCACTTTTCACTGACCGACTACTCATAGCACACCTGCAAGCCAGCGCAACTTACTTCCTTGAACTTCTTTGTCCTGTACATGGCACATGAGCTCTCCGCGCATGGCTTCAGACACCACGCAAGCATCCTCAACAAGAACGACTCATCCCAGATCAAGCGGATCTACAAATTCGTTTGCGTGCTCGCTACAGTTTTGGCAATGTGGAAGGACCGGTGCTGGACGAATCTGGTGTTCTTGTGGTGGCCTCTTCTGGAGTGCTTTGCAATGATGGCGTACATGAGTTTGTATCCCGATGAGACGAAGCGGAACACCCGATGAGCATCATAACTTTGAAGCTGGATCGGAAAGCGGGACGCTTTGAACAAACCTGGCGGGTGTGACATTGGACATGCTGCCGAATCCCGCGAGCTGGATATCAACATATCAGGGACGGCGATTGCAGAAGCCAGGAGCAATGTCTGAGCATAGATCATGACGGAACTTCTTTTTTCAGCTGGTAACAATGGTCTCGAATGAACATGATGGTCATGAGCCAACACACGAAAAGGACATATGCAGCACACCAAAACAATGTATGTGTATGCGATGAGCAGATCTTCTGACGCGCCTGCCAACAATGTGAGTTGCAACGCAGCTTCCTTGCTGGCCATGACAACACGCGGAAGCCGCAATGAAGCGGTGCCAACACGGCTCACGATGCCAGCATGGCAAGAGCAACGGAGTGGCCACGCCATGATCTTGCCAGCGCGATTGATGGGGATGCGCATATATCAAGCGCCAGCCTTTGGAGAGCAATCGTACTTTCCCATCATCACAGTCGCGCCTTCCCTACCTTGCAGTCGTGCCTTCCCGGCATACCATTGTGCCTCCCCAATACCGCGATCGCACCTTCTGAGAACAGGAGTCGCACCTTCCTGAACTACAGTCGCGCCTTCTCGTACCACTTTACAAGGTCCAAGATGTCCGCGCCTTCCTGGATCCCAACCGGCAAGAGCGTCTATAGAGCGGCCTGGCTCGGCTTCCTGCTCACCGCGCCTTCCGCCCCAATCGTGCAGAGGATCTTGCACCTTCCCTGCTGCACAGGCATCGTAGGCCAGGTGAGTTGGGGATCTGAACACACATCGAGATCCTCTGCTAACGCGGTCGCCAGTTTGCGTACATCGTAAGCTCCGTAGCCGCACTGATCGGTTATCTCTTTGGCTCGTTCGCTCTCGCCTCGCAGATGAGTCCCTTTGAGAGGAGAGACCCGGGGGTTGGAGCTGCTTTCTCCGTGGTCGTGATTGTGGGTTCTGTGGCGGGAATGTTCTTGACCAAGAGTGGTCTGGATTTCGTGTTCTTCTGGTTGCCGCTGAGTTGTGCTCTGGCTGGATCTGCTACTGAGGAGTTCGCGAGTTGAAACTTTGAGGGGGTTGGGTACTTTGTTGGACTTTGTGAGGGTTGAGCTGATTTGGGAGTTTAGGAGTGTTTGCACAGGATTGGTAATGCTTGGTCGGAATTGATGTATTGTGTGATCCCAAGGGCTCTGCTGGATGTTAGCAGCATTTCATCTGAATTGAGGATGTCGATTGGGCACAAGCATGCTCAACGACCCCCAGGTTCACCCATAGATGTGCTGGATCTCACGACTGGCTAATGCAAATTGTGCATGCATGCTCGAACTGAAAGAGTTGTAGGATCCGAGGCCTTGAGCTGCCCAGGTCGTGACCATTTTGTACTGGATCTTATCACTTTTCGAATCGCCATGCGAACCTGTATTTCGAGTGAAATGTGCTATAGGATCCTGTGCTCTGAAGTGTGCCTTTGAGAGACTGTGGGATTTCCGGATACCTCGGTTTTGAGCTTCGACCGAGTACCCGATCTGAGTGTGTTCAAAGATCCAATAGCCAAATCGGCCTTGCAAGATGTATACATGGGATCTTAGAACTTGTTGGCTTTGGCCAGTGGATTCACGCTGCGTTTTCTTTGGGTGCATTCTCGGATCCGTGATGCGTGCTATTTGGGATTGCAGGAGTGCTCAATTCGACACTCAGGTGCTCATCTGGATTGGACAGCTTCTGTAATCACTTCTTCGATGCGGCATGTGGCATGCTGAAGTTGAAGGTATTGAGGTTCTCGAGCTCAAGGTGCAAAATGGAATGACGCCAGCGCAAGGATCCACAACCTCCACCTCACCTGCGACGGACAACCAGAACCGCAATTTGATTCCACTTTAATGATTCTGAGATTGCTTCGTGATTCATGTCATGAAGAGAACATGCCTTCGATCTACGTAACAGGTTTCAATGCGCATAATCAGCTCACAGCACTATCTTCCGATACATCAAGCTCATCACCGGAAGATGTGAGAGCATGGACCAAGATCCTTCATGGCGATGATGCGAGGATACTCTTCGCAGGGTGGAGTAGCACGGTGTGTAAGTATTACGATGAGACTTTGCCATGTGCACGGTGTTGCCGCACTTCGAATGGAGCTGACATGCATTACAGTACAACTAAACAACGCTCTCCACTTCTACGGTCACCTGAACGGCACCAAAAGCCGGTACCACTCCTTGTCTCTGACAATCTCACCCTCTCCATCGGACATCCGAGCAGTAGTCGGTGACCGCCTCAATGGTCCATTGGCCATCCTCACAACCACAGGCCACCTCCACACCCTCAACCCCTCCCCACCCAACACAACCACCCTCCACCGCCTCGGAAACGAAGACAGCCCCACCCTCTCCGCCATATCCATAGCAGGCAACGACCAAATCGCGATAACCATGCTCCAAGCCTCAGGCTCAAAGATGATCCACCTCCTGCTCTTCCCCTCCTATGTGTCCTTCACGGAGTGGTATGCCAATCCTTCATCTGCTGTGAGGGGAGAAGGGTACACGCACCACATGTTGCCTGGACGCGTTAAGGAGATGCTTGCGGGTGCGACGTGTTTTTTCCTGCTTACTGAAGGTGGAGAGGTGTTCTCGTGGGGTGATCGACGGTACCCCTCTTGTCTCGGCCGCTCACCCTCGCCCGACTCACCAGCTGAAGCTCCAGGGCTGGTGAGTGCGCTGGGCGGTATACCCATCACGAAGCTAACGGGGTGCGCGTGGGCTTTCGCGGCGCTGAGTGAGAGTGGTGATGTCTACCTCTGGGGACGGGACAAGCCATCGCTTCCCCTCAATGACGGGCAGGAGGTCCTCGCTCCGCTGCTTGGTGGGAAGGACGAAGAGGTCAAGTTGTTGGAGGGTGCCATGTTTGAGGATGTGAGGGATGTGGCTTTGGGGAATGGGTTTGTGGTTGTGGTGAATGCTGCGGGTGAGGTGTGGGGGATTGGTGAGAATGGGAGTGGGCAGCTTGGTGTGGAGGAGTTGAAGGTGGTGAAGGACTGGCGCAAGCTCGCGAGGGTCGAGCCAGAGGAATTCGTCGCTGTAGTGGCAGGTGATGCGTCCTCGTTCCTGGTGGTTGATGGAGAGCTCCAGCCAGCATGAGCATGTCGAGAGGGGATATGAAAACTCAATCCTCCTCCACATTCTCCTCACCGTAATTCTCTTCTTCCTCTGCGTCTGTGGCAGCTGAGGATGCACCGGCCTTGGCGGCGTCTTCTTCCATCTTTTTGGTCAGAAAGACATTGATGGCGTCTTGCATGTCCGTGATGGATGTCCTCAGTGATGTCAGATATGCTGTGCGCTCTTCTGTGCTCGCGTCTTTCTTGCATGTCGGGAGTGGCTGCTTGAAGTCTTCTCCTTGCGCTTCGGGGGCGGTGTATGTCACTTTGAGCTCCGACATAATTGTTTCGATTCAGCAGATATCGAGATTGGATGGCAGGTGTTCAGGCACGTGTTGTGTGTGAAACTTCTGGTGACGGGCGTGACAGATGCGGCTAAACCCAATCTTACTTAGATCGAGCAGGGGCAGCGGAGGAGCCGCATCACCATGCGCTCCTTCAGAAAGCGGAGTAATACCAGCTGCTGACACTGCGACCTGCACCCGTGTGCGACAATGGCTGTTCCTTCTCCCCTCAACTACGCATACAGCGAGGTGCAGTGATCTCGATCCAGGCTCACGCCACAAGAGCATGGAATTGGAGTAATCGCCTGATCGTCGTCCTTGCATGCTACCTATCACTTTTGTGCCACGCTCCCCACCGACATATACAGCACAACCTGCATGA
Source organism: Scolecobasidium constrictum UM 578 (assembly GCA_000611715.1). Lineage (NCBI taxonomy): Eukaryota > Fungi > Ascomycota > Dothideomycetes > Venturiales > Sympoventuriaceae > Scolecobasidium > Scolecobasidium constrictum. Next base: position 204,228 of record AZYM01000270.1, on the reverse strand, counting down.
AAGAACAATGGACTCACCGAGCAAGCAACCGCCGCTCAGCTCGCCCATCTCCCTCGCCGGCGGCGCTGCTGCATCTTCCCGTCCGCGCACCGTCACCAACTCGTCGACCTCCAGCCAAGACTCGGAATCCACCTTCACAACGCATGCGCAGCAGCAGTCCTCCTCGTCCTCGTCGCCGTTTGTGCCACCGCGGCGCCTCTACGCCCAGCCAGCCCTGAACGCGAGTAACACGTCTGTGCAGTCCTTCTCGCGCCCGCTGCCCCGTCCCGTGCCGAATGAGTCTAGCTTGTCGGTGTCGAGGGCGAGGGCTGCGAGTCCCACGGAGAGTATTGTGGGAGGGAGTAGCTGGGTGCCCGGCCACCGCGCGCGCCAACGCAGCCAGGGCTTCTTCGACCCCACGATATCGAGTGCGTCGAATAACAGCTCCGGCACGAATCTGAGTATGCAGCAGGGCCCAGGGCTGTCCGCGAGCCAGATCGCCGCGCAGGCCGCCATGCATGTCCAGGCGCAGCACGGGAACGCGCATAACCGCAAGCGGTCGCAGACGCTACCTGATCCCTCGCACCAGCAGCAGCCGCCGCCTGCACCGGGAGCGGTGGGGATGGGCATGCGCAGACCGCCGCCCGTGCAGGCCACGCCGTACAGCAATGCGCAGCAGCTGCCAGGCGCGAATACGATGAGAGGGTATGATGGCTTTCTGGGCGGACACAGTCTCGCTGCTGCGACGGCGGCTAATGCTGCGTTTCCGCGGAGTCCGGGGCAGACGACTCCGTCATTGCAACCCTCGTACTCGCCTCAATTACCGCCGGACGGTGCGAGACCGCCGCCGGTGCCGGAGAAGGACGTGAAGCCCGCGGGCAAGGAGAAGAGCAAGATGAAATTGTTCAGCAAGCCGAAGAACATCGGCATCTACGGCAAAAGCGACTCAGACAAGAAACTCGCCGCTGCACTACCGAGTCCACGATTGGGCGCACCTCAACTAGCAAGCAACTACAGCAGCACATCGATCAACAAGTTCGCCAACGCCTCGACGACCAGTCTCGTCGACAACACGAGCAGCGCCTCGTCCTCCTTCTACTCCTCCCAGAACGCATCCACATCCACCCTCGTCCCCGCCGAGCGCGAGCGCGAACGCGAAAAGCACAAACACCACTTCCTGTCGCGGCAGAAGAACAAGCTCAAGGACAAAGATGACCTGCACCTCGCCCTCTCCTCCGCGTCGAGTACCTCCCGCCCCACCGATCCGAGCGCCCCGCAGCCCCTCTACAATTTCGCTGTGCCTGCCTCGCCGGGCCACGCGAGCACCTTCGCCAAATCGGTCAGTGGACTGGATCTACGGCACGGTGGCCGCGCGTTGCGAGAGAAGAAGAAGGAGGATAAGGATAGGGAAAGACTCGTTGCGCAGGTCCAGCAACCCAGCGCGTTGTCGAGTACTTCGCTCCTCGAGCCGCCCTCGCGCGATGCCTCCCTCCCTCAGTCCAGCGCAGACTGGCCCAACCCAAGTCCTTACAGCAGCAGCAGCGCCTTTGGCCCGGCCACAGGCGGCACAGCCATCTCCGACTACTCCATTTCCCAGCCCGCCGTCTCCACACTCGGAAACTCCTTCGGCATCCAAGGCATGCAGCCCGATGATGCATGGCCCCTCCTCAAAGCCAAACTGCTCAACATCTTCGAAGGCGAGGATCTGCGCCCTCCAATCGAAGATTTCAACGCCCTCGTATCCGTCCATCTGAAACGGTGTATTCAGCGGCGCGCACCGACGTTGATTATCGAAGACCTCAACGAGTTGCTGGCAACGGGGTTTCTGAGTCTAGAACAGACGCTCAGGGGCGTCCCAGACGACAGACTCGTCCCGCACCTAGTCGCAATGTGGAATCTCGTTTTTAGCGTCATCCTGCCCTTCCTGCAAGCCGTGTTCCTCCCGCTGGACCTCGAGTTCAAGGGCAGAGGACCTATCATGACACCCCGCGAGGCGGCTGATTTCTGGGGTGCCGTTCTGCCTCCTTCTTCCGGCGGTTCTGCGGCGGATCCTGCGGAGGGCACAGAACACGTCCCCATACTTGGGGAAGGCGAGTTGGATGTACGCAGGATCGTGCTGCTGAAATTCAGGGACGCCGTGTTCCTGCCTAGACATGACGCGCTGATGGCGCTGTTCACGCGCCTAAGTCTGGATAGCATTTCCGCGGGTATCTACCCGTATGATCCGTTGCCGGAGGTCCCTTCGATCGGCGGCGGGACGAGACCGGGCACAGCGCAGAGTGCAGATGGTATAGGCATAGGCGGGAGTTACAACTCCCTCTCCTCCAACAACCCCCTAGACAACTCCCCCTTCTCCTCCGCCGCGGGCCGCAGCCGGGCTACCTCCAACACCTCCGCTGGTTCCTTCCCCAGTAGTCTAGGCGGGCACTCCACGGCCTCGCACCCCCTCCTCCAACCCATCCCCAGCCAGCGAACTCAACCGATGGACAGTGCGCAAGTCACGGAGATGGTGGGCCGCATGCTGCAGTGTGTCAGTGTCCTGGCCAGCGCGCAGAGTAAAGACGAGCCGCAGAGGAAGATGGAGAGGTTGGTGAAGGAGTTGAAGTTGAATTGGCTGGGGAGGGGGAGGACGGGACGGCAGAGGAGGGGGTTCGTGGGGACGAAGAGGTTAGGTGTTGGTGGGGTCGTTGGGGTTGCTTAGGGAGAGATGGTTTGGTGGAGTCGGGAGAAGGGAGGTGAGAGGGTGAAGCGGGCCTGGCCAGTGGTTGATGTCGGTGTGTGTGGATATTGATACCCATGAATGAGATGAGATGAGATGAAATGTTCATTACTATTGCTGTACTTCTCTCTGCCATTCCTGTAATCGCTCCGCCGCGCCCACGATACCGTCTTAACTTTGGGCAGAAGTGCTTTGTGCTTCTCAGTACATTGAAGCAGACATTTCGCTGCACTGCACGTCGCAAAGCGAAGTATAACGCTCATCCGAGAAGGTCAATTGGGAGCACATTTTGGAGGCGCATACTTACATCTCGTAACACGCTGGTTCCAAGCAGACGCGCAACAAAGCCACGTCCATCTCTCCATCTTGAGCTCCAAAGACCTGTTATGAGAATAGCTTGAACGAAGTCACCTTCATCATCTTCGCGAAGACGCCATAACGCTTCGCGGTGCTCAAATTGCCAAGCGCCTACACGATCCAAGGTCACAGCAGTGACAAAACACGTGTAGGCTGCTGGCGAGCGCACGTGCAAATGTCCACCGTTAGACCACTATTGCTACCCCTCACATTATAGCATTGCATGGAAATCAGCAGTGGCAATCCTTTCTTTCAGTCGCCTCATGTGGTCGTCAGTAATGCAGGTGACTGACGTCCTGCTTGGTCTAGTGAACTAGATGCTAGCCTTTCATACTGCACCTAGAGACGTTGGCACGCGTGCCTTGCTGCGCCACGGATGATTGCATTCCAGGAAGTGCTGGGTACTGATCGATCGTTCAATCTGTACGCTTCTGTGTATGCATTCCTTTGCCGCTGTAGCCTTCATTTGCCTGGCATGACCATCCAAACCCGATTCAAGCGACCGACGTCCTGCTTGGTCCAGTGACCTGGATACAACAAAGAGACGTCTCGTGCTTCGGGAAGTCGCATGTCACCATACCCTTTTTACGACGCTCTCATCGCTTGCCTGATCTAGCAATCAGGGATCGACTTTGGGTCATGAGGTCCTGCTTCATTCGGTGACCTGGATCCTGGCTGGCCATGTTACATGTAGAAATGTCGTCTCGTGCTGCGATGAGATGCACGTCAATGGTCATGGCGAGCAGTGGATGTACGTCTCGAGACGCTCTGTCCGCTTGCCATATCTGGCAATCAGTAATCGACCCTGACCACTGATATCCTACTTGATCCGGTGACCTGGCACTTGGCTAGCTATGTTACACGTAGAGACGTCCTCGGATATCATGCGAAGTCCTGGGCAAAGATCTATCACTTTTGCTGGCTCCCTGTGGGTAGGTCGTCATCAGCCTGTTGATGGTCCTTCATATTCCGTCTCTACTCGTTTGACCCCTTCGTTTGCAGCATGCAACAACGATGGCCCGAAAGAGGGAGGGAAACCCATGATCAAAATCCACTGTTCCGGCGTCGGGTCCTCAATCAGCTCTGTCGCTCTTGAATCAGATTCTGGCTGATTTTGCGAATCCGTCGAGCCGTCTGCATGAATCCGTGCTCGCTCAGCTCTCGCTTGGTTACAAGCATCCTGAAGCCATCCTGTGCCGGGATACCAGGGGAGGCCCATCGCGAGTGCTTGCCACGTTCCTCAGGAGTCTCCTCGTGTGACCGTGTGACAAGGAGAGGTCGGCAGCGAGCGTATGGATTCAGCAAATGTTGCCGTTCAGGAATCCCCCCTTCGCATCCTTATCGTTCGTGATCAGTGATCCGATACCTATGGAGAAGCCCGATGCCGAGAGATCTCCTCATCGAAAAGGTACCACTCACACGGAAGCACGCGAGCACCTCCCATGTCGAGCATGTGCAATTCCAGCCCTCAAGCCATGCTCTAACCCCAGGGGAACAACAAAAGCGCACCTTTCCATCTGAAGCAGAAACGCTAACCATGTTCATGATCGGCCTCCTTTTGCTTCTCCACAATTCGGCACGCTTAGCGACACCAATCCGGCTATTGATCACCAGCAGCAAGCCTCAGCCGCAAGCGCCTCTCTGACAGTGCTAAAATCCTTCGGGCGCCAGGGGGTCCGCAATTTGGCTGAGACTTGCAGCAAGTAGGGATGGAATTTCTAGAACCGTCGGGTGTGGCCAGTTGCGAAGACAGGTCGTCTTTGTGAGACGTCCAAGAACGTGGCAGTGTTCCTCGGCCTAGGAAGGTCTCACGGCGATTGTAATACTTTGAACTAGACATCGGAAATGCGGAAGTTGAGATATCCTTTGAACGCGTGTACTGCTGCTCATCATGTCTGTCTTGGGAAGTTCCTGAAGGTCTTGCCTGATTCATTCACGCACTCACGCAACAGGCTAGGATCGTGAGCATGGATCATAAATGAGAGAGTCGAGCGCGTGCCTGGATCTCAGCCAAGAGTTTTCGCGCCATCTCCCGCCCTGCGTCTGGAGCTGCGTCCGGGGGGCGCGAAAGCCTTTCTGCAGGAACGTGCTAGTCGTGATTGGAGTGACTCGAGGAGCTCACGCTATGCCATGCGTCTGTACCACCATCAAGCAGCACCTCTCTGCTTTTGTAGAAGAACATCTGCTCATGGTGATAACAATGCCACGCAGATCTGCGCAAAAGCATCGTGTGCATCTGCAAAACCAAGACTGCAGCAGCCGCATCTGCGTGATTGGTCACCAGGCGAGCATCCGTCCCCGTTTCAAAACGCTCACGCCGAACTGCACGAATGGGCAACTCAAAATCCCACCATCCAAACACGGCAACGTCTGGGAGTATCAAATTCGGGCCAGAAAGAGTCTCGAGCCAGCCATGCAAAGGCGAACAACGATATTTGGTCAAAGACGAAATCTCAAGCACGGCTCTAATTCAATTAGTGCTGCTCGAAGTGCAATTGAGTAGCGAATAGTTTGGGCTGTCAATCGTTTTCCCCTGTAGCGCCCATTTGCTGCTATGCGCTAATCGTAGCGAGACTTACTGTACAAGGCAATCGGTTACCCGCTTTTTTTAAGCTACGATCCAGGGGGAACTTCATGACTGGCAGCGTCCGCAGCATGTCTGCTGATGAAAGATGATCGAAAAACATAAACATAAGGTTAGCCAAAAGTTCGAGGCAACCAACCTGCAACTACTTTTGGTAGCTTCCTTCCGCTGGTGTTTCTGCACCGAGGTTTTGCTTTCTTCTTGAACGTTTCAGCGTTTCTTGGAACCCGTTCCTCGTCAGTCTTTACCTTGCCCATTCTTCATCGTTCAACGTTTCTCATAATTGTTTGGATCTTCAATAATTCGGTCTTCCGGCATCAAAAGAGCCTCTTTACATCGCTCTCTCCAAATACGCCCTGCTGCCACGCAATTGAGACGTGAAACCATGAGCTGATCTCCCCTCGGCAAGTCAATAATCGACGTCCAGGATCTGGCAGAACCTCCTTCAGCTCCCTGATTCAAATCCCCTTCCAGTGCCGTCCGTTCCTGCATTGAGTATTGACGTCTTCCTGGACGGCATACTTTGGTCCTGATTGTGCAGGTGACATCTTAATTGTCGGGTCAAGCAATCCACCTGGCGCACCTTGCGCCGGCTGCACGGGGTAGATCGTGGAGCAACTACTTGTAGTGCTTCATCCTGCTACCCTTCTCCACAAGTTTTGTCTTGGCTTTCAATCTGCGGAACATTTTGTTGCAGAGGGCTTGGACCAGCAGAGCACATAATCTCTGTATGTTGCGGCCGGACTGGTTCACTCAAGTGCTTTGAGTAGACTGGTTATTGTTCAGTGCTAGACATTGTCAATATGACCAGGAATTCAGAGTATCGTGAGAGAAGGAGTTCGGTCTACCGGCCATCCCAGGAATTCGAGAAGATGCCGCTGTATGACGACAGAGGGCATACTTCAGACTTCGAGAGCGAGGCCGACTCGGACACTACGCTCAACTACAACAACTCGACGTCTCCTAATCCCTCCCAATCACAGCAGTACTTCGATGCAGTACAGCCATATCTGCGAAGTATACGAATACAATCATGGCGGACGACGGCTGGCCGAGTTGGATTCGCTCTCCTCCCAAGCTTTGTCCAAAGTCGAATACACCGCGGCGAGGAGAGTAAGCCCAGGAAACTTTACCCGACAGCATACCTTGATGGCATGCGTGGACTGGCCGCGCTCTTTGTCTTCTTCTGCCACTTCGCATACGGCTGCTTCAGACTAACGAAAGGTTACGGGTACGAATATGATGATGGCGACCTCAACACCTTCTTCCTGCAACTACCCTTCATCCGCCTTTTCTACTCTGGACCTCCGATGGTCTCGATATTCTTCATCATCTCAGGCTACGCGCTGTCGCTGAAGCCTCTCAGACTCGCAAGGTCGCACGCCTGGTCGGATCTGAGCACCACATTGACGTCCTCGATATTCCGACGAGGCATGCGTCTATTCATTCCATGCTTCGTCTCCACGTTCATGGTCATGTTGATGGTGCAGAGTGGCTTCTACGAACCGAATCGCAAGTTCGCCCACGACAAGCACTTCTTCCCTGCAATTGAAGAACACCACATGCAGCAGATGGACACGTTCTCGGAGCAGTTCTGGGATTGGATGTGGCGTATGTTCGAGTTCATCCACGTGTGGAGCTTCGATCAATTTGGTGGAAGCATGGGCTATGACCTGCATTTGTGGACCATTCCACTCGAGTTCCGCGCTTCGATGGTGCTGTTCCTACTGCAGATGGGACTGGCAAGAGTTCGGACGTGGATAAGGTGGGCATGTCTGGTCATGTTCGCATGGTTTTGCATGCGCAATGATCGGTGGGAGATGATCCTGTTTGTGGCGGGTCTCATGCTGGCGGAGGTGGACCTCATTCGAGCTTCGCAACGGAACATCCGACGAGATTCGCATTCGCACCATTCGCATCCATCCTCGCCGCTTCCCACATACACGGACATGTTCTCAGAAAAGGCGAAGCAAGTGACGAGAAATGGGTCCGTGAGGAAGTACTCGTGGTACTTTGTCGCGTTCTGCGCGTTGTACTTGATGTCAACGCCTGATGATGCAGCAGACGAAGTTCCTGGATACATGTGGCTCGATTCGTGGATTCCAGAGTACTTTGAGCACAGAAATAGGTGGTGGCAGGGCATCGGCAGCATCATGTTCGTGCTAGCAACGAACTTCTCGCCAACACTGCAGAGACCGTACAATACTGCCTTTGTGCAGTATTTCGGCAGGATCAGCTATGCCATTTATCTTATGCATGGACCTGTGCTCCACACGGCAGGATACACCATTCTGAGATGGTCGTGGGCAATCACCGGCTCGGAATCCGATGGCCAGTATGCATTCGGCTTCATGTTGGCTGCATTGTTCGTGGTGCCTCTCACGATCTGGGCTGCTGATGTCTTCTGTCGATTTGTCGACGAGCCCGTTGTACGCTTCGCGAAGTGGGTCGAGACACAGTGCATGGCAGATGACGGCCACAAGAGATGATTAAGCTGGTTTTAAGAAGGCCACCAACGTTCGCATCCAAGCTCTTTTGGCGTTTGCATTTGGACCCAAAGTCAAGAGAGACAATTGAGGTGTGTTCCACGCGGAACACAAAAGTCGGAGGGCAAGGAAGTCGCGTACCACAACGCGATGCCCTAGGGCCACATCGCCTTCATCGCCGTAACCGTCCAAAATCGAAACGAATGAACCTGTACATAATTATTGCATGGTGGAAAGGCGTTTATCATATCATACCCAAGCATCAGGGCATTGTTGGCATGTTTGTATGCATCTTCTAGCGTTGAGTTGATTCAAAGACAAACAAAATTCAAAGAGCATTAAAGAAGTCAGCGAGCACGGCGATAAATTTTCGAACCCTCCTGACCACATCTTATCCTCCCGAGAGCGTCACGGCGAAAAGGTTGGATGAAGATAGCGGCTCGATTTGATTAACCTAACTTGAAGAAGCCTCTGACAGTGGTGCTGAATTGCGTCAGCGTCTTGCGTAAGACCACAGACCAAGAATTGTTTTTGGGACATCACAACATGCACAATGCAGTCCTAATTAATGGCAAAGACATGCAAGCTTGTCGAAGACCGTGTTTGCAAGAGCTTGGAAGTGGTGGAAGACGATCTTGAATCACTAGGTTGGCGCAAGTGTGGCGCAGTCTTCCAACCTCAGGACCGATGATTGCTTTGGATGACCTCGCCATTTGTCTTTAACAGGACAATTCTTATGCCTGTTCCATCCTCATGCGATGTCTCGTCGGCCCCACAAGAAGTCACGCAATGGATGCGCGGATTGCAAGCGCCGCCATATCAGAGTATGTCATTTCGAAGCCCCTTGGTGAGGAGACTCTGACACTGATCAGTGCGATGAGCTTCACCCAGCATGCGCGAACTGCACCAGAGCGGAATTGAGATGCTCTTTTATGAGCCCCGACGAGCCACTCATTGTGCCTGTAACGTTCAATGAGCCCAGCCAACAGCCTAGCTCGAGACATGGTTCCTCCACGAACTTGGTTGCAACGCCTGGCAGCCAAAGTACCAGCTCGAACGTCCCGGAACATGCCGACATACCGAACGAGTATCATGTCAATATGACCCACATGCAGCTCATGCATAATTTCCGCAGCATGGCTTTCCTACAGATGCAGACGATTGGGAAAGGCGACATCCCACCTAGCCTATTCTACAAGCATGCATTAAATACTCCATATATCATGCAAGCCTGCCTTGCATCCTCGGCGATGCATCTTGCTACACAAGCACAAGACCCAGAGAGTCGAGCTTATTACCGAGAGTACACTGCTGGCCTGCAGCATGAAGCGCTTGCACTGTTCAATAAGGCGCATCCCGTGCTAGAGGTGACAGCGGAGAACTGCGAGATCATGTTTCTTTGGTCTGCGCTTGTTGGTGTACACGTGTTGGGCGAAGCGATCCTTTTCGAACGCGATTCATTGAAAGCATTTGTGGACAGATTCACAACCGGTCTACGATTGTATCGTGGGATACTCACCATTATCGACCAATGCAAAGAATTGCTTTTCGAGACGGAGACTGGATCATATTTGAAGCAATCTGGAGCCCAGCTGCGTGCAACGACTTCACGAGATGGACCCGAGTGCGAGCGGCTAAAAGATATGCTTGAAGGCACAACGACAGATCGTTCAGCTCAGCAGCAATGTCTCGCAGCCACACTCGAGCTTCAGCGCATCTTCAATGCGCAACGAGCGATCGGAGAAGACCACGCCATCGTCCCCCTCATCTTTGCTTGGCCTTTCTTCATCTCTCAAGACTTCGTCCGCTTGCTGCAGGACTTGCATCCGCAAGCTTTGGCAGTATTTGCTCACTACGCTGTTCTGCTGCACCGAGCGCGCGAGCTCTGGTTGATCGGCGACGGAGGTGAATTTCTGATACGAGCGATCGCCGACTGCGTCAGTTCCGACTTGCAACAATATCTACAACTACCACTGTCATATCTGCAAGACTCATCAATGGATGTGAGTTAGTTCAATGCTTGTCAGGACTGGTACGAACTGCAGATGCCGGATGATGAAACTCGTGTTGAGTCGCAGCGGCCATCTTCATGATAAGCCTCAATGATCTGCAACATCACGTCCGCAGACAGTATCACAGCGAATCTCGAAGCTCAGAATACTGGTGCCTGAAATCATCGTACGGTGTCAAATTTCTCTACGAGATTGGCGAGGTATTCGCATTGTATCCGATCGAGCATGGACCCCTGTCCGTTGTATCCCCGTGCATCTCTGTACGCGTACACTAAACTCGATGGAGATCTAGATTGCTTGGCAGCCTCGCATGAAGCCGCGCTGACAGGAGGCACTAAACCCAAAGGGTGTCTATACACGGAACATGCTTCGGGGAGGCTTGAAGGAGGCTCTGGTTCTCCACAGTGGTATCACGTATTTCCAGGATTGGATTCAGCCTCGTCAGTACGTGCTGCGTCTTCTCTTCTTCAACAACATGGGATGAGATCGATATAAGGTCAGGACCGTCAGCATGGAGCAACGAACATCCACCACGATATCTCTGCCTCGACAACCTGCATTTGGTGGGCATCAGCACACAATATATCTATCGAAACAGCGATAATATCGAAATTTTGAGCCTACTAATTATTGCATCTTTGTTCGAAGAACATCTCATCACGCAAACACTTGCTGCGCCAGAGGCTTGTAGACTGCGGTCATGGTCGAACTCAAGCCGTACAAGGGAGACTACTACCTCTGGAAGTACCTCCCCTCCATACCTCTCGCCGGCGCATTCGCAGGCGTCTTCCTGATCCTGACCACACTGCTTTGCTACCGCATGTTCAAGGCACGATACTTCTCGGCCATACCTTTCCTTATCGGTGGAATATGTACGTATCAGACTTCACACTCGTCATTGACCTCAATCATCTGATATACGTATTTACAGTCCAAGTCATCGGCTACGCAATGCGCATCCTCTGCCACTACAACACCAACCAGATAGGTCCCTACATCATGCAATCCGTCTTCATCCTCCTCGCGCCCGTCCTCTACGCCGCAAGCATCTACATGGTCCTCGGTCGCCTGATCTGTTCCATCCGCGGCGAATCCCTCTCGCCCATCCGCCCACGTCTCCTCACAAAACTCTTCGTCTTCGGCGACATCGTTGCGCTCACCGTGCAGGGCAATGCCGCGGGCTTGACGGCGAAGGACTCCACGCAGAAAGCGGGTGAAGCAATCATCACGGCCGGACTGTTCATCCAAATCGTCATCTTCGGACTCTTCTGCTTCGTCGCTTTCGTGTTTCACAGACACATGAACACAGAGAAAGGGCGGGAGATCGCCAAAGACGCTACGCACGTGCCCTGGAGACAGGGGCTGTGGATGCTCTACACGGTCAGCGCACTGATCATGTTCCGCTCCGTCTTCCGCGTCGTGGAGTACATAATGGGCGTGGATGGGTACCTGCTCATCAACGAGTGGCCTGCCTATGCCCTGGATGGCGCGCCGATGATTATCGTCCAGGTCATCTTTCTCATCTGGTTCCCGGCTGCTTTCAAGGTGCCTCCGCCGGTAAGCGGAGAGGCCGGCTACGCTATGATGGATCGAGAGTCGGGTGATGCTATGCTCGAGGGAGTTGCGTCGAGTGGGTTACAAGAAGAGAAGAAGAAGGCTTCCGTGTTTTCATGGCTTCCCGGCGTCCGCCGTTGACCCCGAGGGAAACGGCACGGATCTGACATGTGCTCAGAAGTACCACGAGCATGGAATTCTCGCTGAAGGGCGCCGTGAAGAGATAGCGAAGCCGATAATCAGATATTGCCGAGTGGGTTATGTGGCGTTGTCTTCTTGCCAGCGCAAAGGGATTAGAGCAAATGCTCATGGCATCGAGAAAGTTCGGATTATAGACTAGACAGCGTTGGTCATTTCAAATGCTACAATATTGCTTGTTCACAAAACAATCAGTAATGATATGCCAGATCCCCAACATACATGCCATGCCCCTCAAAAGACAATGCCAGAACCCCACCCATGCACATACCCATCATCTAAACCTTGAACCCCACACTCCCCTCCACAAGCCCATCACTCAGCTTCGTGACAGCGCTCCACACAGGCCCGTACATCAGCACCTCCCTCCACGCCGGAATCGTCCGTTCACTCTCATTAGCATCGCTCCACAGACAGACGACGCGTCCATCCAACCCCCTCCCTTTCTCCTTCTTCCCCTTAAACGCCTGTGCTTTCCGCGTGATCGAGGAGGAGGAGGAGGAGGAGGAGGTGTTACTACCATCCCACCTCACAAAGACTTCCCATGGCGCATTCTCCCACTCTCTCCGCCACAGACGGATGGACCCGGTGCCCTTCTTCTCGTTGTGGGAGGATGGGAGGGGGAAACGCGGGTCAGTGGAGTAGCCTGTGACGTTGACCTCCGTGACGGGAGCATCGAAGAGGATCCTGCACGCCCTCGTATTCCTTGCATCGATACTGAAGCGCGCCGTGAATGGATCCGTGCCGTTCTTGATCCTCGTTGCATTCACGCTGACCCAGCTTTTATACGCCTTCTCCGGCGGTAGCACGTTGCTCTTTCCACCGCCGACAGGATTCGGTGGGATGCCGGCCCAGCTGCACTTGGTGAGGCCGGAGCGGGCGGCGTATTCGGGCTCTGCGCAGTGGATCTCCTGGCCTGCTGCTGAGGGGAGCGAGGACACGATGGAACGTGTATACGGCATCAGCCCCGTCAGACTGACAGTGTTGATGCCCGTGTCCAGATCCACATGCTGCAGAAAGTAGACTTTGAGGCGTGACTCGTTGCTGAATGGGAAAGAAACGAGGTTGAATATCGCGGTGCCGACGCAGATGCAGAAGAGGAGTGTAGGCACGGGCCAGACGATGCGGTGGATGAAGGGGGAGAAAGGCGCGAGGAAGAGCGTCGTGATCACGGCGAGGAGGAGGTAGACTGTCAGGACGCTGGACCCGTCGGCTGCAGTCTGATAGAGGCTGGAGGTCATGAGGAGGCCGACCTGCCCGAGGAGGATGAGCGGGACGACGCTTAGGATGAGCAGTTGGAGGATCCAGGTCCAGCTGGGGAGGTAACCGCTCCAGGCCTGCTCCTTGGGGTATGGGATCGGCATCCCAGAGGGAACGTGCTCGTCGTCGCTGTCCGCGTCTTCGTCTGTGGTGCTCCGCTGGCCGTGTGTGCCGCCGTACCCACCAGAGAAAGTGGTTTGTCGATCCCCGCGCAACAGACTCGTCCGCTCATTCGCATCATCTGCGTCTTCAGAGTTCCGAAGCATATCCACGCTCTGCCTCCTCGAGCTCCGCTCATCGTTGTCTCTCGTCAACGGGCGGCTGCTCGTTGCATCGTCCCACGCGCCATCGCCTACAATCTTCTCCGCGAAGGCACTCTTCTTCGGCAAGGCGAACAATTCGCAGTAAGAGATGAGGAGAGCGAGGAACACAGCGCTGAAGTGGAAGATGATCGGGTAGCCGCCGGCGAGATTGTAGTTGTTCTCCGCGATGGTGACGATAACCAGGAGGAGCCAGCAAAGGATGTAGAGCCAGAAGAGTGTGTATGCTCTTTGCAGGGCGGACGGACGAGTGGAGTCGGCGCCTTTGAGGAGGAACCAGGTTATGGAGAACCAGGCCGTCAACATCATGCTGTGTATTGCGTTAGTCTCTTCACATGGATCGATAGATGAGAGTAGAGATCGGTAGACAGACTCACCTCCACACGGAAAACTCGCTCGAATGCACGATATATGGATTCACCTTTGCCACTAGCAGCCCCAATCCCACCACCGCTGCTGTACTAACAACAAACACGACTGGGAAGCGGAAGAATCCTCTGAACGCGCGAATCTGCACCACCTCGCCCTCTGACCCGCCAATCTTCGTCTTGCGAGCGAACAGGTACCACTTATCCGATTTCCGCAAGATGACTTCCAGCGCGATCAAGACCAACGGCGTGACGACCAGCAGAGTGACCGAAATGGCGAAGAAGGTATGCAACTCCAGTACAGCAAAAGTGCGACCATAAATATCGAAGAAGACAGAGTCGTGACCACGGCCAGCATGTACACCATCCCTGACTGTCTGGCCACCCTCGAAGGTATCGCTCGTGTCGGAGGTGAGGGCATCCATGGTCGCGATCGCGGCGGAGAGCATGTGCCACAGCGAGTTCTTGGACGTGTATTTCGTGCTGTCGTCGACTGTATGGTATCTCGCCCTCGGCTCGAAGAAGGCGACGTCCAGACCGCGCATGCCCAGATACGGCGCGAACACGGAGTAATCAGTGTCTGAACGGACGAGGCGGCGCTTGAAGCCATCGAGGGTGACGACGGAGCCGAAAGGGAACGGCGACTTCTCATACGCCTTCGTGACCTCTGCGTCCGTCGAGCGGAAGAGGAAGGCGCGTCCTCCGGCGCCGGCACCCTCGAGGTTGAGGAACGTGTGCGGGAACTTGGAGATGGGGTGTTGAGAGAAAGCGAAGGCGCCATTGAGGTAGTCTTCCTCGCCATTATTGAGGAGAGCTACGACACCGCGCTTGGGCGTGTTGCCTGGCGTGGTGTAATACGAGATGATCTGCAGGACGGAGACGACGCCCACGCCGTCGTCGGTGGCGCCGTAGCCGGAGGGCACGGAATCGAAGTGCGCATTGATCAGCACGCCGCTCTTGTGTCCTGCGTCGCTCTTTTCGTTCTCCCACCAAAGGCCTTCCTCGTCTTCTGAGCCGCGGATGTATACTATTATGTTCTCGCCCGTGAACGCGACGGCGATGGGCGAGGCTGCGGAGCCGAAGAGCAGATTGCTGGACGTATCGTCATAGATTCCGACCGCCGTGTTCTCGTCCCCACCGTCTCCCTTCCCATTCTTGCCCTTCTTCCCACCCACAGACACAGATGCATTGTTCGCAGCCACAATCTCGTCTATCCGCCGCAGTAGCCAATTCCTGACCTCATTATTCCGGCGACTGTTATACGGGTGAAACCCATTCGTCAGCTCCTGCAAGTCCAGCCATGCCCTCGTGATGTTGATGCCCTTCACTGGAGCTTCTCGCTTCGGCGCAGGAGGTACGGAGGTATGCACGGCGACGAGGCTGGCGAGGAGAGCGGCGAGGATGAGGGAGATCCATACGGTGACGGGCCAGGGCGTGAAGCCAAACGGATTCCTGGACACGTATTTGCGTGCCATGACGCCCTCAACTCCTTGACCTCTAGAGTTCACGTCTTCATGCTGCAGAGTTGGCGGTTGTGCGAGCTAGGTAGCCATCATGGGATTGTGCTCGAGCGGGGCGCTGGAGGTTGGTTTCGGTCATGGGAGCTTGCATCCCTGCCATCGTGGATCCCATCACGGAGTTGTTTCCTGCTCCGCGATCTATTCTCCAAGTCTTGAACTTCAATCTCCATTGCGAGCAGAAAACTATTGCAGTGCCTCGCTGACTCGCTGAGTGGAAAGAGCCTGTACTGAAATTTCTCGCTGGAGTCGCTGAAGCTACCCCACGCTCTCTGCATGCGCGTCATCCTCAGTCGCGTTCCTGATACGGCCACGACATTCAACACGCGCAGGTACACGGAAGGAAACTGCAACATGGATAACTCCATGCCTTGCATCAGACACACCAGCTATGATGCCTCCAAAACTCCCCGAATTGTCCACTGAGCCCCGCCAGCACGTTGACTGCTGCGCCAGTCTGTCGAGCACGCTGCTGGCCAACATCACAAGCCATATCCCGCGTGAAGACAGCTTCGTCGCCAGCATTGGCTGCGGGAGCGGGCTGCTGGAAGCTCTCATCCTAGAGCGCAGACCGACCTTACACATCCTGGGTGTGGAGGTCGTGAGTTGTGCTGTCAGGTATCTGCCCAAGGAAAGCGTCGAGGTCGTCGATGGGTCCAGAACCTTGTCTAAGAAGGCTGTCGAAGCTGACGTGTGGTTGTTCGTGTATCCGCGGACCACTACGCTGGTTGAGGCATATGTGAAAATGGCTGAGGCGTCTCCCGTGCGTACCATCATCTGGATAGGGCCAACTGAGGACTGGACGGACTTCGCGCCATTATTTGAATCGACCACGTTTGATGTAGACCAGTTTGCACATAATACCGGCTTAGGCACTTATGAGTTGATGGTGGTCATGACTAAGAAGCTCTCACTCATGCGCGGATCGATGAGAGAAGACGTGGACAGTCATGCTCATGATATCGATGACATATGAGCTTTAGTATCATGACGGGCATGCTCAATTCATGACCTTTCTACGTTATGGTTGCAGACGATATTCCAATCCTTTGTGCATACCGTGGGAGGCTTGTGTAAAAGCAAACGCACAATGGATCCCTACCAGCAGAGTGGATACAGCTCCCAAGCAGCTGAAGAGTACCGTCGGAGACGAGAGCAGCCGGTCGACGTACCTGCACCTCTCTTCGCACACCGGAAGAGACGCGATGCAGGATCTCCAAACTACTTGCAGGCGGCACGCACCAATCCACTCGACTATGGCGCCGCTCCAAGCCAATCCCACAAGCCCGGTCTGAACTCTCACAACACGACACTAGAACAACCCACCCTTCCACCAACCCTCTCAAACTCCTCCTCCTTCCAAGAAATGCTCATCGAGAAATGGACCACCTCCACCACCGCCGTGCACACCTACCACCTCGAGACCGCCCTCCGCCTCACCAAATCCCTCATCTCCTCCTGCATCTCTGAATCAACACGCCCCCCCTTTTTCGGCCTCCTCCTCGCCAACAGGGGGATCCTCCACTGGACGCTCGGCGAGCACGCCCCTGCCTTCCGCTACCTCGGCGCCGCCATCGACGCCTGCCCCGGTATGGCCGTGATGAGATTCCTGTTTGGGTGCGTGGCGTTTGAGATGGGAAGGTGGAGGGTGGCGTGGAGGGCGTTTGAGAGTTGTTTGGAGTGTTTTGGGGTCGAGTGTGAGGGTGGAGGTGCTGGGGAGATTGATTATTCGAGCTGTGGATTGGAGTTTGTGTTGAAGAGAAGTTGGGTGAGGGAGAATATGGATGTGGCGCATGGGAAGTGTGTGGGCGATGATGGGACGGTGGGCGGGATCTGGAGGATGCCTGGATTGAGGGTTTTTGAGCCGCTGGGTGGGGATGGGGGAAGGAGATTTGGAGGTGCTTTGGAGGTTTGAGATGGTGTTGAGCTCGGAAGCTGAGAGAGACGATGGCAGGTGCGATCATAACGACACTGATCGACAGCATCATCGCGACTTCCTCCACTGCTATGGAGCGCAGTAAGAGGATCAACACAGAGATATCTACACACGTCGATTCTCAGCGACCTTTCCACCACCGCAAATCCATCCTCATCTAGACCAGCATATCCCTAGACAACGACGCGAGATATCGAGAACACAGAACAAAATACACGGAAAGATCACACCACACCCTACTGAGACAAGGACCGCTGTCATACAACAACCCTCTCAGCCTCCCAGATCAAGCGAACAACATGCACCACTTCCGGGGTCTTCGCAATAAGAAGTCCAAGGTTGAGCTCCAGCAGCCCGACGAAAGCCCTGCTACTCCCTCAGCAGGCACCCCAGGAGAGTTTCCCCAAGATGACAAGCAATACGAACCACTGGATATCGATCCATCGCGCGCCATGCCAGTGCAGCAAAAGGTAGTGTCCCCAGGCATGATCATCAAAGGCATCACTGCTGCCGTCGAAGTCGCCAAGGACGTCTCCGAGATCGTGGATAACGTCCAAGATGCCAAGTCAGGCAAGCCAAACGCCGAGGGGAAGAAGCAAGGCTGCAAAGACAAGGACGATGGCAATGTCGTCGAGGATCTGGGCGACGTGATCGAGAATGTGCAGAATATCGTGCAGAACAGCAAGAATGCCAAAGGAGAACCAGACGTACCGCCCGCAGTCGCAGCCCACAACGCGAAGATGCGGGTTAAAGCCTCGAGCACGCTGCCTCAGACACCGCCAAAGGACGCACCCAAGGGACAGGAGAACCAGAAAGCAGAAGTGCCGCCTGCACTAGCCAAAGCGCTCAAGCACTTGGAGATTGTAGCTGCGCGGAGTAAGCCGCCGGCTGCACAAGCCGGCCCTAAAGGCGTGAACAGACGCATGAAAGCTGCGAAAGCAGGCGCTGGCCTTGCTACTGATCCCAAGAAACCAGCGGAGGAGAAGGCGGAGCTGCCGCCTAACCTAGCGAAAGCCCTAAGATCTATGCAGATTGTGGGGAGCAGGACACCGAAGGGGAGGAAACTTGCTGAGGCGGCGGTGGGGAAGGATGGGGGACCGAATACTGAGGCGCCGAAGGGACCGCAGATCAAAGTCCGTGCTGCGACGAGTCTGCCTGGGGATAAGGATGATGGCGATGAGGAGAAGCCGAAGGACGATGATCTGCCGGCTGAGCTCAAGGCTTCGAGGCGGCACATGGAGATCTTTGCGGCGAGTCATAAGAGTGGTGGACCTGCTCCTGTGACGAAGATTGCGAAGGATGCTGTGATTGTCGATGAAGATGCACCCGATGAGCCTGGAGACGAAGAAGAAGCAGCAGAAGATGCTGGTGATGACGAGGGGTCTACGGAGTCTGTGTCGTCGACGCCATCCGTTAGGGAAGCAGCCACGCAGACAGATGCTGGAGTGACGGATCCTGAAGCCAGTACGACTCCACTTGGCACACCTCCCACCAGAGCCACTGCTACGAAGGCGGGTGACAAATCGGCACCGACTGATCCGACAGCTCCTGGTGCTAGACCGCTCACCGCCACTGAGCCTGCCCCGACGGAGATATCCGCTGCAATCGCAAAGCCAGGCCCAGAAGCAAACGCTGCCGCCAAAGCTCCACCAGTTCCGCCTACCAAGGACCAGCCAGCTCCGACCGACAAGCCGGAAGCAGACAAAGGACCCACCAACCCGACAGCAGCAGACATCATCCGCTACCGTTACCAGCACGGCGTGAATCTAGGTTCAATCTACGTCCTCGAGCGCTGGCTCACGCCGTCCGCCTTCCCACCCGATGCGCCAGAGGATCAATCATCCGAACTCGACTGTGTTAAAGAATGGATCAAAGAAATCGGTCTCGAAGCCACGGCTCAGAAATTCGAGAAGAGATGGGCCAAAGCCATGAGCGAAGAGGACTGGGACTGGTTGACCAAGGAGGCGAAGTGTAATGCGATCCGCTTGCCTGTGGGGCACTTCACGCTCGGGCCGGAGTACTGCAAAGGTACGGCGTTTCAAGAGGTCGGCGACGCATACAAAGGTGCTTGGGCGTCTGTCAAGAAGTTTGTGGAGACGGCGCATGGTAAAGGTGTTGGTGTGCTGGTTGATCTGCACGCATTGCCTGGTGGTGCGAATCCAGGAGAGCATTCTGGCACGAACAGTCGAGAGGCTAAGCTTTGGGACGAGCCGGATAATCTGGAGCTCGCAACGAAGTGTGTTGTGTTCATTGCGAAGGAAGTCAAAGACCTGCCTGGCGTAATCGGCATCCAACTTTGCAACGAAGCCGAGTATGATGCGAAGGACATGTACGAGTGGTACGACAAAGTCATCGCAGCCGTTGCTGCTGTCGATCCCAAGATACCGCTGTTTATCTCGGATGCCTGGGATCTGTCCAAAGCTGTGAAGTACGTGCAGGAGAAGAACAAGCTGGACAAGAAGCAAAATCCGCTTATAGCTGACACGTGAGTGCACACCTCCAGCAGCTGCTTTTCATTGCTGGTGCGCTAATGTGGTTACAACAGGCACGTCTACTTTTGCTTCGAAGACGAGGACAAAGCTCTCTCGCCCAAGGAGCTCATCGACAAGATCCCATCCACCCTTTCCGCTCTCGATGAACACCAGTCAGGCAAGGTCCACGAGACCGGTGCCCCAGCCGTCATCGTCGGCGAGTACTCCTGCGCTCTGGATCCTGATTCCTGGGGCAAGCTCGATGACGACTCGCATGCCGCAGCGAAAAAGGAGCTCGGCACCAAGCAAGTCGATACTTTCGCGGCCAAGACGGGCGGCTCCTTCTTCTGGACGCTGAAGATGGACTGGATGGATGGAGGCGACTGGGGTTTCGTGGAGATGACGAAGAGTGGTGCTGTCAAAGCGCCTGCGTACCTGGGCTTCTCGAAGGAAGAGGTAGAGGGCAGGACGCAGAATGCCGAGAGCAAGGCCAAAGGGCTCAAGGAGGCCGCGATCAAGACCGCCGCTCATGGGGTACCACAGGCTCTTCCGGGCACGAAGGGCGACGCCTCTGGAAGCTCTAAGCCAGATCCCAAGTTAGCCCCCCCACCAGCACAAGACGCAAAGACTAGTCCTCGGCTTGCGCCCACGAAGCATGGAAAGTCGAAGCCAAGTCATAAGGCGGTCGTGGGGAGCGGCCCGCCGTCCAGTGACCCCTTCATCCGAGGCTGGGAGCTTGGCTGGAATGATGCGAGAAGTTTCTTCCGGTTGCGCTGCGAGAAGGATGTTCCAGGCCACGGGGGAGCTGATCGCATTGGGCTGAGGGACTTGTGGGTGCTGAAACGGCTGGTGGAGTCTGGGCTGAGCGGTGGTGAATTGAGTAAATTTGAGCAAGGCGTTTGGAAGGGCATTGGGGACTTTGAGGACGTGGCGCTAGACTGAGCGCATCCAGGTTTGGTTGAGCGGTCTTCTATTCTTTCTTGTCAATGTTAGTTGACGTGTTGTGGTCCTGGATAGCGCAACAACCTCCTATCAGCTCGAGCCCTAAGATATGATGATAGCGAACCTACGCCTCCAGCGGCAGCCTTCCCATAGAAATCGATCTTACAGAGTATGGAATCTGGCCGCCTAGGTCTTGTTCCCCATAGTTCTTCTCCGACATTATGACCATGTGCTTCATGTAATACTCAAAGAGACGCGATGTGAGCAGCGTACACGATCATCGCAAACATCTGTAATGACTTGCTAGCAAGTATCTTTCATTGTGTCGGAACGCACCAACATTGTTGCAGCTGCTGCATCGTCTACACCACAGATCGCGTGGACAATCTCGAAACTGACCGCATCGACTTGTCCTGCGAGCGTTATGATCATCATGTCGATCACTTCAGCTCCTGCATGAAGGAGACACCTCCGAAGACCAAAAATAAGAATGCACGCATCCCTGAAGAGGCCACATGCTCGCCATCGATCTACAGGTCTGATTTCTTGATATGTCATCTCATTCTTGCAGCTCAATTCCCGCTTGCGGAAAGTACTGGAGATGCAAAGGCTGATCGCTCACAGATAATCAACGGCATCAATCCGGAGTTGCATCATCTGGGGGCAGCAGTCCTCACGATGTGGTCATTGTGCATGCATATGTTTCGGCACTCAAATGGCAGACGAGACGACAGGTCCATCGTCGCAAGTTGTGTGCAAAGAACAGCGAGGACTTGCGTCTTCAGGACGGAAACGCTCGCTAGCCTTACGAGCCGCACGGACGTCAATGAAGACAGCGCCAACGCCGCAGCGAAGACGCCGTTGATGGCAGCGGCGCGGTGCGCTCCCCTAATAAAGTAAAACCAGCAGGTGTGGGTTACGCACACAACAAGTCTAGCGCGGGCGTCTGTTAAGATGTCGCCGCTGGGGCACTATTGCCAAGCGGCGTCGTCATCTGGTCTCGGCAAGAGTGTATACGGCATAGCGTCCACAGCCATCCGTTCTCTCTGGCACTGACAGACTCCGAGAGTCCGATGGCGATGGCGATGGCGATCTGACGAGGGTCGCGAGCAGCGTTTAGTAAAAGTTTGTAAGGATGTTCGCCAGGGAGAATCGTGAAGGGGTGCGATGCCCTCGCTCCAGCTGTGCTCCTGAATTTCCGAAGAACCTGGTCTCAGATCATTACGGCCATCGAAGATGGAGGTGGAACTCCAGATCTACTGGAACAATACGAGCACACGGTGCAGCGGTTGTCGTCGCGTTCATTGAGAGGAGAACGAGATTTGAGTTCGAAGTGCTTGATGGCTTATATTGATTCCACTTCGCGTGGGCCTTGGGACGAGCATGACTTTAAGCAATAAACAGTGAGAACAGTGGATTTATCGATGCTGATTCTGGCGAGCCTGTCTACTTTTGGTGGGTAGGTAGGGCCTCTGTGGATACTGGACGCGTACTTGCTACCCACTATTCGGAGGCATACTAGTCTGCTAGGCAATAATGCTAGCGGGCAACGGCGTCGAAACGGACGTCGTTCTAGAACAAACGCTGCCGTTCGCAACACGAAGTCCAACGCCAGGAACGGTGAAGCAGCACGCGACAGGACATGATCGAAATTTCGAAATGCGATAGCGATGGTGCAGAGTGCAGTAGACTCAGCTTCAAAGGCTGGGGTGTTCAATTCTTCTAGATGTTGGGTATCATATCCGCAAGAAGATCCCCCCAGTATAACGCCAGGAAATTCATCGCTCGTCCTCCGACAATGAATCATATGCCATGTGTTGGTATACAGACCAGATATGCCGCCTTTTATGTATATGCCCTCAGCCATGCGATGCGTTGTACAGTGATATTAAGACATTATTCGTTTGGCAACGTTGCCTGACCTGGCAGATCAACTGCTCTGGCCGCTTGCACTTGTTGATATAGTGCTCAATGATGAGTTTGTACTCGTCGAGGTTGAAGTGGGCTCACTGCCCATAGCCGTGGATTGCGACTGCCCAGGTAAAGTTGGAAGGGTCCACACCCACTCGCGCCTTCTCTTTCTTCGTCCTGCTACTGGTGTTTCTGGACATGCATCGCTTTCTGACTCGGACGACGAGTCTCTCTTGTCACCTGCCTGAGGATCGTCTCTTCTTGGTTTGACTCTATGCGGCAGACGACGTCTGCGCAGTGGCGATGTTGGGTTGGTGTTCGAAGGCGACTTGATAGAATGTTCGTCGCCTGGCTGCTCTAGCGACAAAGTTGATTCCGTGCGGAGCTTTGCAAATGGCAACGGCTTCGAACTCGAAGTATGCTCAGCGTCGTCTTCAGAAGACAGTGACAACGAAGAGCCAGTGTCTGAGAAATCGGACGCACTTATGTCCGAATGCGCCATCGTATACTTCTCGTTCACGATCTCCTCGACAAGAGGCGTTCGAAACGACACCTTCTTTTCTACCGGGAAACGTGGACGTATAGACATCCTGCGAAGATTTGCTCGAGGCTGGATCGGGCTGTTGGCGAGAACTGAGTTCAGGACTTGTGATATCGAGTACGGAATCGTGGCTGAATTCACACTCGAGGCAGAGCTGACGGAGGATGAACTCGGTGTTCGCGAATCTAGTGCCTCCACCTCGTCTTGCCGATCCGGCGTCGACTGGATAGAGCTGTCGATGCAGAGGCGCGGTCGTATTGGTCGTCCAGTCGTGCTAGACTGGGTGCGTTCTGGCTCGTATCCGTTGGCGAATGTATTGATCGCAGTAGGTGACACTGCAGACAACGTCTCCAGTCGCAAGCTAGATCCTTTGCCAAATGTCCTTGCTTGCGAAGTATTGAGCGAGAGTTTAGGTCGCGTTTGTCGAGGATTTGAAGGTGCTAGAGGTTGCTGGGTCCGCAGGGGCGGCGTGACCATCAGAGAAGTGGTCATCCTGTTCGAAGACAGGTCGTGATGGTGGGAGAATGACTGGGCCAGCATCGTGTGGGGAGGGCTGTGGCTTAAGAGTGTGCGACGAAGTGGTCAGGCGGGTGACGAGGGGATGAGCACGTCCGCCGCTCGGAACTAGGTGGAAAGGCCTGAAGGAGGGTGTAAGAAGTACCTCGTATCAAGGTCAAGTGCGCAGCATCGAGGCTCGGGGTAGTGCGCAATGGTAAAGCTAAAAGCTGAGGACGGCCAAAGTGATCAGCTGAGACTTCCGAAAGACATGTTGCGTTCCTAGAGGGTAGGAAAGTAGGGTAGCGGGCAAAGTCGATATATCAAAGGCTCCGCGGCGGCTGTCGATGTGCTATGGATCTGGCGCTTCGTGCTACACCTGGATTGAAATATCCTGGTCCAGCCATGGCGCTCTGAGGCACTCTGAGTGGATCCCATCGATTTATTAATAGCAAACCCTGTAACGAACAGGGTTTGCTGGTCCGTAGGGACGTGCAATGATCAACTCCACCATTCAACCAAGACGCGCAACCTCCCAGCATCCCCTTCCGGTGATGAGGCGAAAGGACGACAGGATAATTATACACTTTGTAGGTCACTCTTCTTCAATCTACAGCAAGCGTCCTCGCCACCAACGTGCTTGACTGAAGCATTACGATGGTGTTGACGTGATCAGCTCCACGATCTGCTTCACTCCTGCTTTCGGTTCCTGTCGAGCTTCACCCGCTGCAGCTAGGGCTACCGACGCATGTCCAAAAAGCTACGATGCAGCTGTCATTCTTTCCGAGTGGCTGACCGTGTGGTCTAGGACTACGATTGTTTCTATGCCAGCGTGTTCGAAGTCGAGAACCCTGCGTTGAAAGGGCTTCCGCTTTGTGTTCAGCAGAAACAAGTGCGAAGAGCCTAAACTACCTCCACCTGGAGAAGTGCTGCTGACATATGGCGCAAGATCATCGTGACTTGCAATTATGAGGCTCGGCGAAGGGTAAGCAGCGCAAGTCCTGATCGATTCGGTCAACACCATGAGCAATTCATCTGACCAAAATGTCTCATCGTCTGTAGGGTCTGCACAAATTACAACTGATTCGCGATGCAAAGCGAATTTGCCCAGATGCGGTCATTGTGCTTGGAGAGGTACCGAATCCTTCGGTGGCGCCAGGTGCTTCTGCATCGTTCTTACAAAATCTCGATAGGATCTGACCAAATTCCGCGATGCTAGCAAGGCTTTGTACCGCTTCCTGCGAGCTTTTTCATGGAACGGGCGCGTTGAGACTCTTGGCTTTGATGAGGTACGGAACCAACCCTTCGATTCAGTCTACACGTCGCTTGCTTGGCGTACCTCCCTTCTCGTATCTGAACAACTGCTGCATCTATCTGCGTTTGCATACATGGAAGTCTAAATCTAGCTCTCCTTTCGGCTCGCGTGTGCAACTGGCAGTCCGCTATGCGCAATCTACTGCACAAGGCCAAACTTTTACGGGGTGGCGAACCAGAGCGTTTTTGCCCCTCGTGGCTTTCTATTTTTGGCACGCTTTATGACGACTTCAGCTCAAAGCTGAGACGTACTCACAGGTCTTCCTGGACGCTACTGATATTGTCGACTACAACGTCAGTCTGCTGAACCACGCGGACATTGCGCAATCTTTCTTCTGCCTGCGTCGCGACGACCCGACAGACGGTTTTGCGTATGATGCTTCGGTCCTCGCTGGCCATGCATACGGGAACAACAATGGCTCCACTTCTTCGGGTGAAGATAGTCACTCCTTGCTCTTGCGGCTGATTCTTGGCTCGCATCTGGCTCTGTACATGCGCAAACACATGGAACAACACATGGGCTATACTGCGACGGTCGGCATTTCGACCTCGAAGCTCTTAGCAAAGCTCGTTGGCAACGTAAACAAACCCAATGGTCAGACCACTCTACTCCCGCCTTATGACACGGACAGTTCCAGCAAGTCAAGCAATGTCGCCCAATTCATGGATACTCACGATGTTGGTAAAGTTCCAGATATTGGTTTCAAGATGTCCCACAAGCTTCGAGAGTTTGCATTGAAGAAGCTCGGGAAACTAGATGCAGATCCGATGCGTGTCGAGTATGACTTTAAAACGCAGGTAACTGTTGGTGAGCTGCGCACGCTCCATGGCGTGGATGCACGAGTCCTTGAGGAAGTCCTTGCTGGACCAGGCATGCAGCGTGGTATTGGCTTCAGAACCTGGTCTTTACTGCATGGCATTGATGACACGGAAGTTTCCTTGGCAAAAGACACTCCCAAGCAGATCAGCATCGAGGACAGCTATCTGCGTCTTGATAACATGGATGATGCACTTCGGGAGATGCTAGCCCTGAGTACGAGCCTCATCCGGCGCATGCGTACCGACTTGACCGAAGAAGTCTCTGAGGCTGCGGATGAGCACAGTCTCGCGTCGCAGAGCAGGCGATGGCTCGCACATCCGAAGACTTTGCGACTCTCCACCAGGCCGCGCCCGCCTCCAGACGCTGCAGGAAAGCGTGGTCGAGCTACAGCCAGAATATCTCGCTCGACTGACTTACCAACTTTCGTCTTCAGCTTTGCAGAGCCAGCAGAGGTGCTCGCCCAACGGCTTGTTCAAGAACGTGTCTTGTCCCTCTTCAGGCAGCTCCATCCCGAGAAGCATGGTTGGGACTTGAGTCTGCTCAATGTTGCCGTGACTAACATGGTAGAGACTGCCGGTACCTCGAAACAAGCCATTGGACGTGACATCGGCAGAATGTTCAAGACCCAAGGCCAGAGCTTGCAACCTTGGAAGGTTGACGATGTCGATGTTCCTCCGAGTCAATCTAGCACCGACAAATTATCGGACGTCAAGTCGTCAAGCATGTCTCCGACCGGTCATCCTCTTCCGCGCAGCGGCTCCGAGGACATCATGCCATTATCCCAGGCAAGTCATGTGAGCGATGGCGACAACTTGTGGTGTGACTCTGATGATGAGGACGTTCCTGGCACGGTCGTCTGTCCTTTATGCTCCGCCAGCATGCCAGACTTTGCCATCTCAGCGCACCTACGATTCCATGAAGCAAGCGATTGAGTCGTCGCATCTGTGCGTCGACCTACGATCAATTGTGCGACATCACAATTTGCGCCGTCTGGCTGCCAGCTGCGACAAGCTGTCTTTGCTTCAGAGCACCACGAATTTCTCCCAGCGGCATCTGTCGACTGTGGTCGCATGTTCTCATAAAGAGCCTGTTCTCGTCCTCATAGACGGTGGAAGCGCAGAGCCAAAGCAAGACGTCCGAAGTTCATGCAGAGTGGAGATGGGGACTTAGATTGGGTCGAAGGCTAGTATTGAACACCGCGATGTTGATGTGCGTTGCACAGATAAATCTAGTTCCATTTAAGCTTGAGCTCGGACAGCTATGAACACAATTACTTGGGTCGTTGGTGGTTTGTTTCAGATAGGCTTTTCTGTGTGCAAAATAAGCGCGGCAGCCTAGCTCGTGCAGGGTTCTTCTCAACGATAAATAACCCACAGCCGACACATCATCTTTCTTCGCTCCTGTCTTTCATCGCTTCATATTGCGACACGATGTCTTCCTCCGATTCACTTCAAAGCACAACGCCGACACATTCGGAATGCACGACATCACGATTGCTCAGTCTGCCGGCTGAATTGCGTCTACGCATCTGTCATTTCTAGCTTGTCCGAGAGAACGGTTACATTTTCGACGCTCGAGCATGGCGTCTCCGCGCAGAGAAAGCCCGCTACGTCTGCGATTTGCCGTGGGACGAAAAAGACAGGATGTGGCATGACTTCGAACGCACGGGAATGCCAGACGCCGAGTTCGAAAAGATGCGGTTAAAGAGCCCCAGTAATGACCCCTTCGAGCTTGCACTCATGTTGACGTGCAAGGAGATCGCAAATGAGATGCGCGGTCTGGCACTCCACGTCAATGTAATCGTCTTTGAAGAAACCGAGCTCGATCTCGAATTCAACGGCAGTTTTCGATGGGAGATTCACAACGCTAAGATGGCAATACTCCGTGCGTTGAGTCCTCTGATCAGCGAAGATCTGGTCAAGCGAACAGCCGAGCTATTTCCCAGTTGCGTGCTTCCCACCATCCTCTCGAGCATGGCAGTGGGTTCTTTCGACTTCAATTCGAAGCTCTGGGCACGACTTGACTACAGCCTAGAACATTATCCAGCATTGCGATTTGTGCTGCAAGAACTCCGAAAGCACTCCCGTTTCGACAAGCTGGCGAACCAAGCGCTACCTCTAAAGATCTCTGATATGAAGAACTGCTGGTTTCGGTCTGGGGCTGCGGGCAGAATCGTGGATTGCGAGGACAGACCTTGGGTGATATCACGTGAAAGCCTTCACTTGGATGACGAGCTTGTCGAAATCATTGGTTACCCAGGAAGTGTTAATCCTGACCCCGATGGTAGCATCCACACCCAGTCACCTTGGGTCAGGAGAATGACTCGCCAAAGCAGGACCATTTCTGCAACTGCTCTGGCGATTAGCTTTCTGACAAAGCTACCCCTGCATTTGCAACAAGCTTGCCGGACCATCGTTATTGAAGAGAACGCTCTGAGCTGTGAGTATCGGCCGATCGTAGCGCATGGCTTGATCGAACTGTGCCAGCAAAACCCACAGCTTAGAGTAGAGCAGCGCGTAGAGTGCTGGAATAATATGTTCGACCTCAATTGGCTAGCGATGGAATACGAATTGAAATACGGAGACGCAGGGGACGGATTAGGCATTCCGACGTACGCATCAGTCCTGAGGGAGGTCAGGCCCTGGGTTCGTGGTGCATCGGCCTTGATCAAGCACGGGATGCCCGCGGGTAGCTTCAAGTTACAGTTCACCGGACCGTCCATGATACTAGACCAAGTCTGGAATGTGATCAAACACCAAGCAATGATCGAGGCGACAATGCTGGAATGTCACGACAGAGGCTATCTTGACAACACGCTGCAGGACGAGGCAACAGAACACGATGAGCTCGGAATGAAGACATTCACTCATCACTTCCCGAACGCTGTCAAAGATATAATCAACGGAAAGGCGCCCATCTCGTTCGCTCAAGTAGATTTGGGCATACACTGGGATTCTGCTTCTTTAGCAGAGCAACACAAAGGCTGGAAACTAGCTGATTGGGTTGCCCAAGGCAAGTCAGTGCGTCAGGATCCAAGCTTCCGCCTAATGCCTCCCCGTGATTTCGTGGAGGCAAGTCTGCGATGGGCCTTCGCGCGCATTGACTGTGGCATTGATCCTGCATGCCAATGGAAGCATTTACTTCAAAACGATACAGCGTCAGCATGAGTACGGAGGTAGAGTGGTGGTCAATACAGGCCAGGGAGCATCTCGTATGAAACGCTGTCCGAAGTCATATCACAGATGATTGAGAGCATCTAAGCGTAGTTGTCGTATTCTGTCTCCAATGGAGAGGTCTGGTGCTGACGCTAGTCTTTAGGTACAATGATACTCGGAAAGTCAGAGGATCTTATCCTTCGCCCTTTCTTCTTCTCGCATGATCTTCGCTACGAACAACGAGCCACTAAGGAAGACCACGTTGCCCACCAAATCTAGCCACAGCCATTCAGTGAACACCCCTTTGCCAGGCCCAACCAGGAACCATGCATTGAATCCGAGATACGGAATCATGGACAAGCCAAACAAAGCAAAGCCCCTGGCAGTCAAGTTGGAGACACCAAGGAGAAGACCCGATGTCATCGCCTGGGCGCCGAAACAGCGCATGAGAAGTTGCGTCGTGCGATGCGCGAGCGCGAACTGAGGTGTTAGAGAGAGACTGATGACTGATGCAGGGTAAAGCAAACACCTAGCTTTTTGTCAACTCTGAAAGCGCAACCAACGTATTTTGTGCCGCATTGCCTGCGATTGTTGGGATGCAAATGCTTACCATGCGCCCATGCCGCAATACCCCGTTGCCATGGCATATTGTATCCGATGCGTTCTCTCGATTGCACCGGCTGTCGAAGTCATGTTGGAATGCTATTGTTGAAGCTCAAGGCAATTGATCAGAGGAAAAGTAATGTTCTGCAACTTCATAGGCGCATCACCTATTTATTCTTCGTCAGGCAGGCCGTTGCTAAATAATCGATACGAAGTCGTTTACATGCTCTTTCGATGACTCCGAAGGCCTCGTACGTGGTCAGAGTCAACACGGCTATAGTTACCTGCTTTGTACAGGCGTAAAGAAACACTGTACCGAACGTCTCTATGGACCGGTATCAGTCACGTGCAGGAATTAGTGCATATGATATCGATACCTTTCGCTTTACGCACATTTACCGTCTCCTTTCAGTTCGACCAAAGTCGTTGGGCTCAGTGCAATAACGAAATCTGACCTGCAATCAGGATCTCGCGTCGGCGATTCCCCATGACGAGATCTGCAACCACAGTCGCTTGGTTCTGTCCTGACTCCAATAAGGCTAGAATTCAGCAACAACAATGTTTCGCAGTCATTTTGTTCTGACATAGCCATCTGAATGACCAGACACAAGAATGAGTCGCTTTGTTTCCTGGCACAACGACCAAAAGCGCAGTGCACATCTGCTTCCGTAACATTGCTTTGTCCCCTTTCTTTGACCCCACGCCAATCATCATGCCTCCACAAAACGAACAAGGCGCGCAGCAGCGACCTCGTTCCCTAACATTCCTCGCACCTTTGCTCGAATACGGTTTACAGCAACTAATGGATCGTCGCCAGCGCCGCCAGCAGGGCCCTAATACGCCTCCTTCCTCTGAGGCTACCGCACAGAACCCCTTTGAGACGCCGTCTTCGCAGCGGCGCAGGAGGAAGGAACGGTCTGATGAGACGCGAACGCCTCCTTCGTGGACGGAACACCATTCCACGTACCCGCATCACTATGTGCGTGATTATGCCGCGTACAGGATCCCGCGCACGCTGGGAAATATAGCTCAGTCGCGTCCCCTAGCGAAGCCGAAGAGGAAAAGCATGCTCATACACGGCTACAAGGACTTCATCGCGGACTACACAAAGTACGAGATCGATCGTCAGCTGCGTAAGGGCCTGCCAGACCTGGATTCCGAGCGCAAGTATCCCAAGCCTGCGGAGCGCGTGGGCGTTTCTCTAAGGAAAGCGGTGAAGTTCTTTGATTATGCGGAGGAGATGATTAGACACGAGATCGAGAAGGAGATTCGTAAGTATGTGCGCCGCCATATCGAGGAGCACGGTGAGCCCCCTGCTTTCCCGACACGAACGAGTCAGATTGTGGACGAGGAGCCGCCGGACGAGGACCACTATGCTGCGGGCGCCTTGAGGCCAGAAACACCAGTCACGCCGCCGAATCAGATGACGCCGGGTGTGGACACTACACCCACCCTCCGCTGGGCCGAGCTAGACACCGCGCAACGCGAGTTCCTCTCCGCAGCACTGAGCAAGCGTCTCGGGCGTCTCATCGCCGAAAACGCAGGCGACATACTGATCCGCGTCGACCAAGAGAACGGCACACTCTGGGGCATCGGCCACGATGATCTGATCCAGCGCACGGTGGATAGAGAGTTCGATCTGGATGGCGTAAGACAGGATCCAGGCCCGCAACGGTATAATGATAATAGTGGTAATAATACGCCTGCAGGACAGAACCCCTTTGGCACACCGGCCAGCACGTATGGACCATTCGGGCTCCGAGGGAAGTCAGAGACACCGAAATCGATGTCGACGGCGCAGACGCGATGGCCGACACCACGACAATTAGCACGGCAGTACGGCGAAGCGACACCATCGCCACCGAAGACTAAGGAGTCAGCCCCGAAAACAGCGCCATCAGAGAAGCGTAAGCCTAAACCTGAGCCAAAGAAGAAACCAGCGGAGCCCTCATTCGGAACTATAATCCGTTCGTTGAGCTTGCGAAACAATAAAGCAAGGAGTAGACCAAGTAAGAAACCCACTCTTGACCTGCCCATGACCGAGGATCCAAGTATGATGCAGCGCGTGCATGCCGAAGCGCAAGCGCAGAATGCCGTGCCGTTGCAACGAGGAGACACCATGAAGAAACCGCATCATATATCCCTCAGTGAGGCTCTACGTAGATCCAAGGAGAAGCAGAAGCGACCCAGTAGTGCTCCCCCTAGCAAGCAGAAGTCTTCCATGTCTAGAGGTAGTAAGATATCTTCGTCCTTCCGCGGAGGAGCACGTAGTAAGCCTAAGTCCAAGGGGGATAAAGGAAAGGAGCCAGCAGTAGCTGCTGCTACATCTGAGGACCCGGAAACTCCTCCTTCCCATGGTATGAGCGACCTTCCTGATCGTGAGCCCAGGAAGCACCCCTACAGGCAGACTGGAAGCGATGAAGACAGGCCCTCATATGAAAGCCTGCGAGTCCCCAAGCAGCAGCCGCCCGCAGTCGTACCCGTAGCATCATCCGGCAGTATCGGCCGTCCCATCCCCCGCAATTGCGGACTAGGCATTTCCTATGATGAGCTTCGAGAGGGTACCCCGCCCATATTCCAGGATCCCGCGCACCCAAGCGCGACATTGCCTAGAGGACAAATCCCACCAACCCGTCCAGCGAGGCCAGTCGTAGATCCCAGCGCCACTGCGCAAGTGAGACAGATCCCCATCCTGAGTCCAGTAGCTGAAGTCGCGTCCCCCGTCGGCCTCGCCCACAGTCCCGCCGGCTCGACCCCTGAGGCCCCGCCACCGCGAAATCCCGCCCGGTCGCGCGGAGGAGGGTCAGCAGCGGGCTACATGGGCCCCCGCGTCTCCGCAGCGCACGAAGCCCTCCAGAAGGCGATGGGAAAGCAATCCGCCCCATCCTCAAGCGCGCCAGCCAGCAGACGAGCACCAGCTAACAATAATGTACCGGCTCCTACCCCGCGCACAGCCCTAACAATCAATCTCCCCGATCCTTTCATCGACGACCCCTCTGCAGAAGCCAGTGTGCCGCGCCGCCCATCCGCAGGCCGTCTAGCAGATCTCGCGTCGCAGAACCCAGCGTCTGCACTCGCGCCGCCTAAACAGGCTATTGGCAGCCGCCTGCTCGATAAACTGGATGCCGAGCGCA
Source organism: Scolecobasidium constrictum UM 578 (assembly GCA_000611715.1). Lineage (NCBI taxonomy): Eukaryota > Fungi > Ascomycota > Dothideomycetes > Venturiales > Sympoventuriaceae > Scolecobasidium > Scolecobasidium constrictum. The sequence goes on along the minus strand of AZYM01000270.1, from coordinate 171,552 downwards.
AGGCGCGGATTACGTCCACAGCACCACAGAATCCCTTCCTTCGTCCCTCTGGACCAGGCCGCTCGGCTTCCGATGAGAGTGCATCGGCGGGGCTGCAAGCGTTGGAGGCGAAGACGTACAACCCAGCGGCGCCGCGGTCGAAGAGCGTTTCCCTCGCTGCGCAACACCCGGCCACTCGTCCCACCCCAGCAGCAGCGCGCGAAAGTCAAGTGCACGACCCAAACAATCTCCTCGGCCCCGCACCTCCCTCCCTCCGTCCCCGCACGCCGAAAACCCCATCCCCCCCCTCCTCAAACAACTCCCCAAGCGTCTACTCCCCCTCCCCCGCGCAAAAACCCGCGCCCCTCTTCTCCAACAGCAAGAGCAAGACTAAGCGCACGACCAGCGTGAAGGACGTAGCGCGCCGCCTCAGGGAAGCACACAAGGAGGAATCACCTGGCGCTGCATCGCCGGCCATGGGCCCGGACTCGTCCTTTACTGCCATGCTGCGGGATACGGATGCCAGGGACCCTGCGTATACGTCGTCTGAGAGCGATAACGGTGGGAGGAAATGGTCGTGGCCCTCGGGTGCGCTTGGTGGTAGCAAAGGAAAGAAGGAGGACGGAGCAAAGAAGGAGCAAAGTGGTAAGAAGGAGGATAATGGGAAGAAGGGACCATTTGGTGGTGCCGGGGCAGGCTGGAGTTTCGGTGGCGTGTAGTTTTGTATTTCCCTGTCTTTGGTCGACTTGCTTGCTGTTTGTTTTCTCTGTTATGTTTCTTAGTCTGTATATCTGTTAGTAACACGCCCTGCTTTGTCTATACCTCGAATAATCATCGAACTCTCTGTTGATAGGAACAAGGACGCCCCCACTTCAAATCAGCTTAGCTGTGTTCATTCATCTATTCGCACATTTGACTCGATTCCTAAGCCACGGCCACAGCCCCTCCAGCCAACCCCACAAGCGCCAACGCAGCACTCTCTCTCCTAGCACCTTCCATGCGTTCTCTCCGTGCACTCGCCCCGCGCTTCCCTCCGCTGGACACTCCCTCGTCTACCCATCTCATCTTAACCACCGTCCAGCTGAGCCCATCATGCCCCACCCCCTTATCATCCCAGTCCCTACTCCTGATTCCATATCTCACACTCCCCTGATACCTCTTCAGCTTAGGCAGAACCAGCATCGTGAGGTGCAGGTCCCGTCCCTCCATGGGCGGCACGGGTGCGGGTGGTCTCGCCTCGAACGATTCCTGTGCCAGGGACGCTTCAGAAGGCGGACCGGGCAGATCAAGCATCTCGACATCGATATCCTCCGGGAACGCGCCGAGGAGCCACCCCTCGTGCACAGCGACAGCCACAGGATCGCTGTCATCCGTGTAAACACCCGTCCCCACCACCACCCGATTTCTTACAATATTCTCCCGCCTCTCCCGCTCGAGGTAGTACCTAGGCACACGAATCGTGATCGTGCAATTGAGATCTTTCTCCTCGAAAACGCGCACAGGCTTATAAGAAAGGCAGTACCCCGCGGGGTCGTAGGAGTGCGTCGCCATAGCCGCGGGCGGGAGCGCGATGGCCGGTTCGTAGAGTTCAGAGCCGAGATGGCGGCGGGGGAGGTGCGCGACCGAGTCCAGGACGGCTTGGGAAGCGACTGTGATTGTAGGTTTCGGCATGGGCGGGACGGGCGTGGAGGCTTGAGCGCGGGGTGCAAGGGGTGAATGGTGATGATGGTGCGAGGTGTGGATGTGGTGGTGATGGTGCGCTGATGTGCCACTGGGTCCCGCGGCGTCTTCGGGTCGGTGGAGGTGCCCGTGGATATGGTGGTGGTGAGGGTGGTTATGCTGGTGCAAGTGATGGTGGTGGCCGGGCTTGATGCGCTTCCCGCCCCTTGCAAGGGGCGTGCCGCGTCCGTCGTCGTCGTAGCGGCCGCCCTCTTCCTCCTTGACGCGCTTGTGCCTCTTGGAGACGCTGCCGGATCTCGGCATGCCCTCTCCATCACTCAGCACGATCGCCTCGCCGTCAGCATTGGACGGATGGCGCTGCGGCATCGGGCTGCCACGTGATGGCGTCATGCTCCCACCGAGTCCACTTCCCAGACCCTGGAAAATGCGGCCAAATTCGCTCTTGATGTTGGGGTCAGACCCAGCACCCGTGGGCTGCATCTGCGCTCCCTGCACAGCCTGAGGCATGGGCGATGCCCTGGATCCTCGCTTCCCCTCCAGCCCAATCGACGACCTCGATCGCTGCATAAGAAGCGGCTGGTGCTCATGCATGACATTGCGGTAGTGCGCATCGCCCAACTGCGCATGCGGATCGCTTGTCCTGCGATCTTCCCTCGAGAGCGGGTCAATAGATGGGATCGCGCGATCTTGCGGAGGAATAGCTCCATGGCCGTCCCGTGGCCTGTCGAAAGGATTGCCCATCTGCGGATGACTTCTCGGTGCTTCTGGCGGCGGCGCAAGTCCTCTCGGCTGATATGGCTGATGCCGGAATCCCGTTCGGTACGGGTTCGCATCATCTCTGACCCCGAATTCACGTCTTGGCTCTTCTTTCGACATCTCCCTTGGTGGTAGCGAGTCGCGTGGGTCTTTTCGCGGACTGTACGACGGCTGACCAAGCGGCTCCACAGTCATTGGACGATCGCGCAGTGCAGGATTCGGCTCGTATGCTGAGGTGACCGGAGGTCGATGTTCATCGCGCCGATCGAGAGGTCCATAGTGCCCAAAAGGTGGACGCGCACCAAAGGGAGGGATGATCTCTCTTGGGGGTCCCTCACCATGAAGAGGACCAGCGAGACCGGCAGGCTGACTGCTTGGGCGTGGCGGTACACGATCTTCCAAGTGTCGTGCCGGCTCTCTTTCAGGGCCGTGGCTTGGAGAGCCAGGGAACGGTCGAGGACCACCAACTTGATATGGAGGTGGGAACAGCGGAGGGCCAGCTCGAGCGAATTCTGGTGACCTGCGCGCATTCGCGAAGTGGGCTGGCGATGTATTGGCCGAATAAGACGCGCCTTCTGTCCGCACGCCAGCCGGCATGTGATGTCTATCGGGCGTGTGAGGTCGACGCCAGGAAAAGTCGCCCAGCTTCGATGTCATTGAGTGACCCCTTCGATGCGGCGAGGCTGGCTGCTGGTTTGCTGTTGGCGGCGACTGCGAGTTGCCAATGGGAGAGCCATGTAGCGATTGACCAGGCGGCGCGCCTGCAGGTCCATCACCCAGTATCGATGATATCGACATCCCAGCGCCTGGTCCTCTGGAGCCCAAACCTGGCAGCTCTCTCCCTGAAGTGAATGTAGGCGGGGGCGGTGGACCACGTGGTCCCTGATACGCGGGGCCTGGCGGAGGCTGCTGAGAGGGCGAGGGCGGAGGCATCTGGCGACTCATGAACGCAGCTGGCGGTGGCGGAGGTTCGCTCGATGAGACTAGAGTCGCAATTAATTCCGTCCCAGCTTTCTGGAGATGGGCCGATACGTCACATACCAGGAGCATAGTAGCGCGGCGGACTGTGACCACCAATCGAGCGGCGACGGGCGTGCTCGTGTGCGAAGGCAGTAGCAGGGGCTCCAGACAGTGATTGCGACAACGCGGGCGGCGGCGGCGGTGGTGGTGGATGATTGTTCGATGCGTTTGGGTTGCTCCCTGAAGTTTATTGCGGTTAGCCTCGCATCGCATGGACAGAGCAGCGAATCCCTGAAACAAGCTGTCAAGCACAAGTGGAGCCTCCCACACGCGTGGGTGGATCACCGCCACAGCAGCAGAGGGCAAGCCACAGATTCAGGACCGGGGCCCGCCGCTGGGGTGGAAGGAGCATCTGGCGCGCTAGTGGCGGGTCTGTGCTCCTTTCATCCAACCAGATCGAGCAGTCTGGTGCCGAGCGAAAAAGCTTCCCTGGAACTTGATGCAGCAAGGTTGTGCGCTGCATTTTCCGGTTGCAAGCTTTGCCCTAGCTGCTGCGCTGCGAGAGGAGTCGGGCAGCGCTGGCAGGCGGCGAGCTTAGTGCAGCAGTGTCGCGTATGCAACGCAGACAGAGCGCAATGCAGAAGGTGTGACCCGAGAGCTGGGTTAGACAGAGGGGAGAGGCTGGTGATGCAGATCCAAAAATGGGCCGCCCAGCTGTATCACGAGCGCGAACCTGGCCAGCAGTGTTGAACCGGCCAGCAACGCGACGTGTACGTGACAGTGCACAAACGTGCCCGAACGACTGAAATTGCTCTCTGCTTCAAGCTTCGGACATATGAGAGTGTCGCGTACCTGCTGCTGTGCCTGCCCACGCCGGTCTCTCTGGGTGAGACACTGGCACACCGGGCACACGTCCATAGCTTCCTCGTCTTTGAGCTTGTGACGGTTGTGGTAGGAACGGGTCAGGAGCGCGTCGCTGGAACGGATCGGACGGCGGTATCTGGAAGGACGGCTGAGACGCTGTCGGCGCGGCTGGATGGTAGAGGGCGCCAGGAGGCGGTTGCGACGCGGGCTGCTGCTGGTGGTTTGGATTGTGTATCAGCGGTCGGTCTTGTGGCCGTGAATACATGCCGTGTCGCTGCTCCATGGCTGCGTGTTCGTGCAGTATCTGAGCACGCGTGCGGTTGTGGAGAAAGGATGTGGATAGATGCGGCTCAAAGTGGACGAGCGAAGATCAGGAAGATGGGATTCGCGGGATCAGGATCGGAAAGAGCTCCCTCTCATGTAGCTGTCATCATGTATAAGCGCTGCAGGTGCGTCTCGGCACTCGGAGAAAGTGCAGTCGAGCTGGCGATGCGTGAGATCGAAGCCGCAGATTCGGGGAAAGCAGTTGCTTGAGACAAGACAGCGTGTTGGTGATGAAGCAGAAACGAAAGCCAACCGTCAGGAACAAGAGGACTGGGGACGGCTAGAAAGCCATGTGGGTCAGGATCCTTGCACACTCCAGAATGAGACAGGGTCTCTCATGCGACCGCGATGTCATTCGTTCCGCTTTGTGTGAGAGCGATAACCCGACTGCTACACATCGTCGAGTAATCCGTACCATCATATTTCTGCGTGCAGCAAGCACCCTCCGCAGCTTTTGCACGTACACTCGGTGCTCTTCCCTATGCACATGTAAATACCACACATGCTATGCTCCCAATGCCAGGTAGCCCTGGAGCTTCCCTCGAGCGCTACAAAGCTCGTCTGGCACGAATCTTCGAGGGCGCAAACGGACGCGTGCTCCTCGCATTTTGGCTTTTTGGTACCAGATCTGCATTCGTTGACTTTCCTGCACGCGCAACTAATGCAGTGAATTGTAGGTTTAATCAACAACGTCCTCTACGTAATCATCCTCTCCTCCGCCCTCGATCTCGTCGGCCCCAGCGTGCCCAAGGGCGTCGTCCTCCTCGCAGATGTCGTCCCCAGCTTCTTCACCAAACTCACAGCACCTTACTGGATCGACACCGTCCCCTACCAAGCCCGTACCCTGGTGCTCGTCGCCCTGTCAGCAAGCGGCATGCTGCTGATCGCCCTGTCGCCGGAAACAAGAGATGGCGGATCCATCGCGATCAAGCTCAGCGGAGCGGTGTTGGCGAGTCTGAGTAGTGGACTAGGCGAGCTCAGCTTTCTGGGCTTGACGCACTTTTATGGGCATTTTGCGCTGGCGGCTTGGGGGAGTGGGACGGGTGGTGCGGGATTGGTGGGGGCGGGGGCGTATGTGCTGGCGACGACGACGATTGGGCTTAGTGTGCGGACGAGTCTGCTTTCTTTTGCATTTTTGCCGCTGATCATGCTGTTCGCCTTCTTCGTGGTGCTTCCTCTCGAGCCTCTCCGCTTGATGAAGGGGAAGTCAGGCGGTTATCAGAGCGTGGAGCAGGACGAGATGGAAGACGAGAGCTTGGTGCCAGATAACGAGGATCCCACACTTGTCGAGCATGAGGGGCTGCTTGCGACGTCTATGCACTCTACTCGGAGCTTCAGACCACTTAGCAGCGACGAAGAAGGCTGGTCGAAGTTCAAGCACAACCTGCGTCGCGCCTCGCGATTGTTCATTCCCTAGTACGTTCATTCCCACTACAAGTACCTCATCACATCAAATCGGCTAACATATACACAATCCAGCATGCTCCCCCTCCTCCTCGTCTACATCGCCGAATACACCATCAACCAAGGCGTCGCGCCCACGCTCCTCTTCCCCCTCGCCTCAACCCCCTTCACCGAATACCGCTCCTTCTACCCCACTTACAACGCCATCTACCAGATCGGCGTCTTCCTCTCCCGCTCCTCCACCCCCTTCTTCCGCATCCACCACCTATACACGCCCTCCCTCCTCCAAGTCGCCAACCTCCTCCTCCTAACACTCCACGCAATGTACGACTTCATCCCCTCCATTTACATCGTGTTTGCTGTGGTCTTCTGGGAGGGCTTGTTGGGGGGATTGGTGTATGTGAGTACGTTTGCGGAGATTACGGATTGTGTGCCCAGGGAGGATAGGGAGTTTAGCCTGGGCGCGACGACGGTGAGTGATTCGGCGGGGATATGTGTGGCGGGGTTTGTGGGGATGGCGATGGAGGTTGCGTTGTGCAATTATCAGGTTGCTCGGGGGAGGGACTATTGTAAGAGGCTGTGAAGGATGTGTGGTTGGCAGCATCACCTTAATACGAGCATGCGTTATGGTAGCATGATCATTACGAAAGCGATTGAGTTTTTGGTAGCGGGAGGTTCGGTCCTTCGTCTTGCGGACGCGACTTCCTCACCATCGGTACGCAGGTCGTTCTTGCCTCGCCAGGAGATGCGACTCCTCCAAATGATCTCTGGAGACAGAAGACGAACGAGCAACTTCCAGATTCAGATCGCGCCCTCCCATCCGGCCACCCGCAGCTTCCTGCATATACAGAATGCAGCCTGCCGACGTCAAGCTCCTAGAACCTCCATCCCATCTTTCCTCCACGATTGTTACAATCATCAAACGATGAGTCCCTCTTCTTCTGCATAAAGGAAACTCTACCCCAGCCATGCCATCGCAGTACTACCGCCCACCCCACCACCCACTCCTGGAGCGACGACGGCCGGGTCATACGCAAGTGAGCCACGCCCCAGTGGCAGTCATGTACCAAGCAACCTCAGTTGGCTCTCATCCTTCGGTGGGTGCAAGCCACGTTACACACGCAGTGGGATCGGCGGCTTCCTCGTCGCCTTCGCGGTCGTCAGCTCCTCCTCCTGCTACTACTTCCTCAACAACTGGACCGCAACTGCCTAGCTACCACCATGGGATCCTACAACCTCATGGGTTGAAGACGGGGAAGGCACGTTGAGTTTTTCGTTACGCTTGTTCATTTTCTCCTTCATCACGTGTTTTTGTTATCGCTGCCAACCATGGCGGCGTCACCGCCCGACTCACTTGTTGTCCGCCTCCGCTTCCACAAGTACGAATCACGCTTGCGGCTTGCCTCGCTGAAAGACCAGGACGCCCCGAGGGACCTGCTTACGCTGTTTCGTTCGGGAGGAGGACGTGCAGAGAGAAGAGGCAGTAACTTACTGAATCCACAGCAGACGACACCGCAGCATCGCGCGCCTCCACCGACGCCGGCATCGACGGGTACACCGCATATGTTGCCGAGTAACGCGCCTGCCTTCAACTTCGCGCCAAATTTCGGTAATGGCTCCACAGCGAATCGTGAATTCCACGGTCTGCCAATGCCGAGTCCGAGCGCGAATGGTGTAGCCCCGCGTGTTGCTCCGGAGACGCAGAATACACAACACGGTATCCATTTCGCGCCGGGCTTGAAGCAAACTTTCCACCGTGTTGTTCATCAATTGTCAGCTTCTGCGCAGCAAGTCCCATCACCGCCAACACTTCAGCAGCAAAACGCCAACACTGTAGACGCTGGGATGAGACCTGATCTCGCTGCTGCTATTGCGAAGTTTCGCACGGAGTCCTTGGGTGTGAGTTCGATTGCGAGTGGGGAGTCGATTAGGAGTCATATTACTGTTAAGGCGCCTGAGGATGGGGTGAAGACTGGGTGGGTGAGCCGTCAGCCTTCGCGCAATGGACCTGTAGGTGATGCGGTGCCAGCGACCAGACAGGGTATACCCAACGACAAGCCGATCGTCCGTGAACCTCCCAAGGCGCCTCGAGCCATGGCCGGTCCCCCGCGCGAAAGGGTAGGCATCGCGGTCTCCTCAGCCGATATGTCGCAGAAGAGAGCACCAGCCAAGGAGAACGTCCCACTCGCCACACCTCCACCAGCCAAACGCGTCCGCTCAGATAGCACGTTCCGTCCTTCTCAGAACACAGAAGATGTCGAGTCCTCCAGCGACAGCGACGTGCCCTTGAGTGTCAAAAAGAAGCGCCTTGCTGAAGCCGCCCGCAAGAACGCAGCTGCTGTGCAACGCGAAGTCTCAACTTCCAGCAGCGACGCGCCAATCAAGCAACGCCAGGCCTATCAGGGAAGCGTGAGACCTAACGAGAGAAAGGCATTGTCAACTGCCGGCAAGTTGCGTGGCGGAGGTATAGACACTTCGAATTTCCACAATGTTCGCGATGCCGCGGGCAAGTTCACGCCAGCACCTGTGAAGCCGAAGCCAAAGAAGGGCATGGCGGTGAAGATCAACAAGACGAACAAGCCGCCAACACCGGTGAAGCCGAGGCCGAACCAAGTCGATCTGAGCGACGGCAACCCTGGTGTCGCCAGCTTAAGGAAACAAATCCTCGACTCGCTGCCAGGTGATTCACGAGCCTCTAGCACCGCTTCCACTTCGCGTGTCATGCTTCCACCACACAAATCCTCTTCACTGCCACTCGACCCGCGTCAAGATAGCGTCGCCTCAACTTCGTCTTATGCGAAGGCAATGGACCCAATAAGCAGCGACCACGGTGAAAAGGTGCAGTCTGAGCTCCGCGACGAAAGCCGCACGCGCGGTACCTTCAAGAAAGTGAACAATTTCATCGGCACGTCCTCGCCCGTCAAGAAGGGCGCCGAGACGGAGATCCAGCGGTGGATTGAGCGTAAGGATCTGCTCAAGGTGCGGCCCGAGGAGCTGTCATATCCTGTCGCTGTGGTTAGTACCTCATCTTTTATACTTGTGATTGTGACTCGTACTGATTCAATATGGCAGAAGGATCGCGGTAGCGGCACCTGGTCTGAGATGGGAGAGGAAGAGGACCTGAAAGAGGAGCAGGAGAAGGAGCGCGAGCGGCTGCGCAAGTCGTCGCCTGTCAAGTCAACATCCGCGTCTTCGTCCGCAACAGCTACTACAGCCAAAATCACAGCCCAGGAGCCCAAGCACCCCGGCCTCAGACTCTTCGCCGATCTAAACCCGGCTAGTATCCTCAAGACGCGTCTCGAATCCCTCGAAACGCTAAACGCCAACGAGCTCTTCTACATCCGGGGCCTCTCCACCAAAGTCAAGGATCGCACTATGCACGAGGCGGGCGCAGTCGAAGAGGCTGCGAAGGTGGCACTGCAGAAGATCCGAGAGGGCATCGAGGAGGTGAGGAAGGTGTGCCAACAGCAGGGGTTGCTTGAGACGGTTATGGTGGAGGAAGGAGCGGGGATGAGGACGTTCGAGTTGCCGGAGGAGGATGGGTTCAGGGAACATGTTGCTGAGGCGGTGTCGAAGAGGGGAAGGAGGGTGTTGAGGTTTGGGTTCGTGTCTGCGAGGGAGGAGGGAAGTATGCAAGATCATCTGCAGCAGACTGCGGGAGGTACGATGGGAGCGGTGGATGTGGAAATGCGCGATCTCAGTGAGGATGGATGAATGCTGCAAGATCCGAGGCAAGCATTCATGATTGATTTGAAGCGAATGTGGCGGCGCGATCGACGTGGCCAGACGCTGAAAGGGACGGGCGGTATTGTTACGACGGAAGGCTGTTCTGCCGATGCTATAGGGCGCGTGGAAAACCACGATGTTCGGTTCGTACCTGGCCATCTCGTTCTCGATTGCGCGGTGCTAATCTCCTGTCAGCAGAAAGCCGACCTCAAGGGTTCACGAAAATGAATACATTTCTAGCTCCAATTCGCGCGCGCGGATTCAAAACACGTAGGGAGAGCTCAACAACCACGCATGCAAGATGCAAGCGCGATCCGAGATTGTCGACCAAAATGAAAACAAATACCCAGAAAAGCCAGTACTAGGTAGTCAGAAGCTGTACATGAATTCGACGTCTATGCTGGCAGATGATATCCTTCCTCCTACCTACATGACACATCTTCCTTCTTGTGACGCAAGGAAACCCCCACTACTATACTCTCCCACTTCATTTTTCTTGGCTCTGTTCATACAATCACCATTCACCCGCTTCCGGTAGTTGGTGATGTCGTTGCGAGGGCTCTTTCTCCGGGGAGGCGATAGAGTAGGTATATTTACAAGGTGTCCCTGAGCAGCTTGTTCATGCGCGCCATCTTTGCGGAGACGGAGAGATCGATGGTTCGATCGCCGACCTCGACGACGAGACCGCCACGGATATCTGGGTTCACCTGTGCAGAAGAGTATTCGTTAGCCTTTTGCGGTTTCTCTCCCCGATCGCAAGAAACTGGGCAAACACGCATACCTTTGGCACAACCTTCAACTTCTTGCCCTGTCCCACATACTGGCTCTTCCCCACCGCCGTCTCCAGCTGCCTCAGCACCTTCGCATCAAGCGGGCTAGCACTCGTCACAATCAGCTCCACCTCGCCCTTGTGCGCGCTCATCAACTTCCCAAAGTTCTCAGCGACACCCTCCAGCGCGCCGAGCCGGTTGTTCTCGGCGAGCGTGGACAGGAAGTTCTTGACCACGTTGTCCTTGTCGGCGCCGCCCGTGTGCTTGGCCAGCTCGGCGACGATGCCGGATTTGTCCTCGGCGGTTAGGGCGGGGGCAGAGAGGATGGAGACGAGGTTCTTGTCGGATTTGAGGACGGAGAGGAGGGAGGACATTGCTTTGGCGACGGGGTCGAGGGATGAGGTTTTGGCGGCGGCGGTGTACTGTGCGTTACATATTGTCGTTAGCTTGGATTCTGTCCTTTTCGCTTGCTTGCTACGGCTTCATTGTGCTCTCTGCATGACAGATCTTGCGGCTCCCGAGAACTGCTCCACTGGAGCTCCCATCTCTTCTCAGGACACCCCAAAGAGCGCCGCATCATCCAATGCCATCACCACTCCCTCCCTCAAACCAAGGAAAACACATACCAAAGCACTAGCGTACGTGCCATCAACGCCGTACAGCTCAATGGGCGGTTTCGAGTCGGTAGCCGGGGCGGCGTAGGTGCGTCGAGCGGCGGCGTTGACCATTGAGACGCGCGGCGCCATCGTGCGCGCGGTCCGGACTGCGAAGCGACTCGCCAACATCTTGATGAGTGTGGTGTCGATTGGGGTGAGAGGAGGGTTGGTGGTGGAGGTGGCAGAGGTAGATGTCGCTTCTGATGAGGTTCTCCGAGCTTCAATTCTGCGAGGCTCGATTGGGACTAGTGCTGTTCGGGAGGAGCAGGAAGATGGGATGGGTCAGGTGACTTTTACATGACTCTCGTGACTTGTGAGTTTCGATTGCTCTTCCAATCTCAACACATGAAGTTGAAAGTTGGAAGCCATCAGTACTCATCAATGAGCAGTTTTGCGTCCGAGGAGCCTCTCCCAGGATGCTAACATGACGACTCGATCCTCTGATTCACGCAATGCAGCTCGAACAGCAGCAATGTCTTTGAAATTCTCATTCCTTCACATTCAAGCACAAGGCTGTTTCTCACTATCAAAAAAATCCTGTCACCAAGTGAAACGATCACACATTGCGCCTTGCCTTCTGAAATGGATGGTAATCCACCAGGCTTTACTGCAAAGTCACTTACCACCAGGTGAACCTAGCCTGCGCCTCTTAATGGAGTTACTGGTCAGCTCGGTCGCGCATCCTGCAGCAACCAACCCATCAAGTAAGCAAGCCGTATGCACAGCCTATGCAACGTCTGACCGGCAGAGTTCTGCACCTCTCATGCACAGCTCATGCATGAATTCGCGGAGATGAGATAACCCACCTTGCTGCCGAAATAATGCGCTCTCTCCATCTTCATCGCACCTCTATCATTGATGGCTATGGCGGCGACTGGATCTTGCGATTTGACATACATGCTATGAAGGACTCAATCCACCACTGCATGAGTTAATTGGACCATTATGGGCCGCTTCGGCGCACAGCCTTGCCACCTACCTCATGGATCCCTTCTCCATCGTGGCCGGCATCGCAGGCATCGTCTGCGCCGGCGCGCAGCTCTCCCGCTCTCTCTACGAGATCTCCAACCGTCTTATCAACGCGCCCAAGGAGATTGCTGATATAGCGTCGGACCTCTCCCAGATTGGGACCATATTCGAGCATCTTCGCCAATCGCTGGAGAGTCACCGAGATCTGATCAAGGACGAGTTGCTTCAAACTCTTAAGGAGACTTTAGCGAGGTTCGAGGCGTTGCAGGAGGATGTGAAGCACTTCATCACGAGCGCGAAGCGCTTTGAGCGCCTGAAGTGGTTGTTCAGACGGGAGAGGGTGGCGGACCTGATGGTTAAGGTCAGCGCCGTGAGAGAAATCTGAACATGCTCGTCAGTATCGTGCAAGTTGCTGTTACGATCAGCATCGGGAACAAGAAGTTAGCCAGACCGCCTTGTCTCTCGTCATCATGGCATTAACGCCAAATAGATCCAAGACGAAGAAGACAAAGCGTCATCGCGAGCGGGAGCGCTGCCACCGCATCCTGGCGGAGACGTGTGCCGAGGCATTAAGACATGTCATCCGCGACCTGCGCGTTCAGCAGACGTGCCAGCAGAGGATGCAGTCGAGTCAACAGGAGCTACTCGTGTTTCGACACTGGAAAGAACCGCTCAGCCAGACGGCGGCGTGGCTTTACTACTCTACGCTAGCATCTTCCGTGGAGACTACTTCGCATTCATCCGTCAAGTACAAGGTTGGCGTGGCGAAGACGGTCGCGACGCATGATCATGGTGCTGAGGATGTGGATGTTTCTGATAACGAGTCGACCAATGGCAATGGTGATAAGTACAAGCATGCCTTCTCTTACAGGGTCGAAGATGGAGATGCTATACCAGAGGATGCGGAATATGAGCTGCATGTCACACGCAATCTGGGGCATAAAGTTGTCGATCGATTGCTCCACAGCTGGACTACGACGAACAAGCTAGACATCATCGAGAACGGCAAGGTTGCGCAGACGAAGCAGGATGGGACGTATCAGCAGGCGCTAGAGGGTGTGATCAAGGTCCTCTTGAAGGATGGGCAGAATACTGAGGCTGTTGTGGACGGCCACAAAGATGTTGCAGACAATGCTGTCACGTCAACGCCAAAGGGTGGTCTGCTAAACCCTAGGTCAACACACGCGCTTCCGCCGGCGCCAAAAGCACCTGCTCCTGCTGTGCCTCCGGCATACACCGAAGACCAGCCACCCACTTCTGCTTCGGCGAATGGTCAACCGGCACCTCCAATTCCTGCAACGTCGCAGCCTGACACGGAATCCAATGCTGTGCAGGAACCGCATCCTACGGTCGATACAGACGCAGTGGCACCAACCTCTTTAAACATACCACCCCCGTCAACTCCCACCCCCACGACTCTAAGTGGTGAAGGCTCCGTGCCTTCAAGGGACAAGCCTGTTGCCCTTGCGGAAGATCCGCCACTCTCCGCCCTTGAAGGTCTATGCTGTGAAAAGGACGGTTCAATCAAGGATCACAGCGGCAAAGTGATCGGACGAGTCACTGAAGGTGATGCTGCGGAGTTTGCAGCTAAGTTATATTTCTGTGACGCGCTGGGCAATATTTGCGATTACAAGAATAAGGCAGTCGGGAAGTGTGCGGTCTTGCGCGATGCAGAGTGTCTAGAACAGCCTAAAGAGCGCACACAGCATGATGATAGGCATGGTTTTGTACAGGCATTGGGGTTAAGTGGGTCGAAGCAAAAGACAAGCCCGAAGCCAACGCAGGACACAGAAGACAAGGAGGCGAAGAACATGTTTGGGTTTGGAGGCTGGGGTTCATCATGGAGCTTCCGTGAGGCCCCAAAGAGGGAGAAGGGAGTTTCTTCAGACTCAAAGGTCGACGGCGAGAAGAGGGACGACAATGATACATGGGGAGGATGGGGCATGCCTTCAAAGTCCCATAAGAAGTCAATGAAAACGACTTGGTCGGAGGTCATCGCGGAACATAACCGAGTGGGGGGCGGTCATGCTTCGTCGGAGCGTCCCGATGCGCTTATGGTGCAATCCAAAGAAGACTCCAATCTCGGCAACGAGAGAGATGGAAATATCAAGACAACAAGCGTGGTGCCAATCGATAAAAGCCCCGATGACAGTGACAAAGCTGGAGACCAAGACGCTATGGGCCCGAAGATGCCACTGCAAAGGCAGAACTCAACAGCTCCCATGCCCACCCCATCGATAGAAGACGTACTTGATAAAGACGAGCCGGGAAATTCTCGTACCGGTCAGCCGCCCACCTATAACCTGCCGCAGGGTCAGAGCGACAATGAGTGGGCCAGGGTCATTGAATCAACTGAAAGCGACAGCGAGGCTTTGAAGCCGCCCAAAAGCGTTTCCTTCACAGACTCGAAGGACTGGCGAGATCACCCTACGGTACTTGCACCGTGGCAACCCACATCTTCTGCATCGAGAGAGAACAACGATAACAACCGTGGACGGAGTCAAGAGCGACATCATGTCGGCGATATGACGGAGCGCATGAGGGCGCAAATACGTGCTGCTCAGGCTGCCGAGGCTGCGTCCAAGTCAGCTGGAAGTCGAGCCGGTAGTGGATACGGATCTCAGCTGCCATCAGCACGAAAAGTGCCTTCCTCCAGTGTTCGAGACTCGTCACTCTCGAACCATCACATGCCGTCATCAAGAGCCACTTCGCAGCGGCGTCGGATGTCATATATGGGATCGGAGTCCATGAATGATGTGTATGCTTGGGACCCGCACTACGCCATGATGCAGTATCAGCCGTCTGGACAATATCCTCCACCCTCCAGCTACTATGGTTATCCCGGGTCTTCTCCGTATGCATCTATGCCGCCATCCGGCCAGCCGACTCCAGCGCCGCCAGATCCTCGCATGATCGAACTGGAGCAGCGACTCAAGGCTCAAGAGAAGCGAATACAAGACGAAGAACAAGCTCGGAGCAAAGCTCAGGAAGCTGCTCAAAGGCAGAAGCTTGAAGAGGATAGGCGTGCCGCAGAGCAGAAGCGCGAACGAGAGCTTGAGCAGATGAAGCAATTCTTTAAGGAGCAGCAGGAGAGATCTGATCTATTAGAGAAGACAGCGGACGCTCGTGTGAGTGCTGCAGACGAGGCGGTCAAAGCCGCGACAAGCAGAGCAGAAGAGCTTGAACGGCAGATGCAAGATGCGCTAGACGTGCAGGAGCGCACGGCACAAAATACTGGAGATCAAATCGCGAAATTGATTGACCAAGCTGCAAAAGCTGAGCAGGAAACGGAGCGGCAAAAGCAATCAGCGCAGCTAGCGGCAGCTGCTGCTGAGAGTGACAGACAAGCTTTGCTATCTGAGATGAATGAGAAGATCAGGGTAGAAACGGATGCCAAAAGAGCAGCGGAAACGGCTCGGATATCTGCCGAGGAGAGAGTGAGAGACCTCGAACGATCTCAGCATCAAAGACTGGCGGTGCAGGAGGACGCCATGGCTGGCTACCCCTGGCATAGAGCAGCGCAGCCATACGAACCGCCTTTCGAGGCCACAGCAAGCGAGGAGGACGAAAGCGATTCTGACACAGAGACGACGGTCTCTGGTCCGAGGGCATGGTCTGCCAATGGGAGTCTTCGTCGCCGCAGGGCCAACCAGCGAGATCTCGAGGATGATTCCTCACACAAGATCATCTTTCCCTTACGGTCCGGCTGGAAAGAACACGAAACAAAGTCTATCACGAAGACGATGTCGCGATTTGGCTACCAACCACTGTTCGAGGAGAACGAAGTCGCTTGTGTGCCCAGCCAGTTCTATGAGATGCCTGGTGCAGGAGGCTGCAACTTGCGTGGCACAGCACTTTGGCAGCCGCCGGGCCCGAATCTAGCGAGCGAGCTGTATACCTCGTTCCTGAGAAGTGGCTGGAAGCCCAGCTACGTCCGTACTAATGGCAAGTTAATGACTGGTCACATGGAATATTGCTAATGTTGCCACGTAGAGCTAGGAGAAACATGGTTTCTCGGTCGACAACCAATACATGTCATCATGTGCACAATCGATTACATCCCACAAGCGTCGACAGACTCCGCTGCTCGTGACGACCACCGTTACATGGGCGAAGGCAAACTCTACATCAGCAAAGAGTGGGTAGAGACCGACACGCTCGATGAGCTGGGATACAAACACCGCGTGCTCTCCGACTGGCGCGTATCCCTCGATCCGGCGCTTACGCACGCTGATATCGAGACGGCGGTAGCGCGCTCTTTCTTGCTTAGAGAGTCGAGACTTCGTAAAAAGTATCGCAACTTTGCTGCGGTGTCGCCGTCGCCAGCGCCGAGGATACATGAGGTCTCGAGCGAGTTTGGTGATAGCAAGGAGTTCGGAGCTTCCACTTCGTCTGTTAATAAGGTATCGAGATGGAGATCCTTCATTGCGAGATCGAATTCGCGGAGCACGGGTAGCTCATGAACGACATAGAATGGGTTTAGTCGATGGGCGAACGCTCATCTGCTGAGAGCTGACAGCGATGAACTGTGAGCTTTACGCTGGCATTGCGAGCCTGAACCGAAAATGAATTGCTTCAACAATGTACGAACGCAGCTTATGGTCCTGCTGTCGATGCCATTCATCCAATCAACTTTGTCATCGTTTGACACATATCAAGTTCATGATAACGGGCGAGGGCGATTGCCCTGTGGTACCAAGACCTAAGCCTTTTGTGTGGTTGCCGTGGATCCATCACACCGATTTCCTATCCGGGTAACTACGCCGTCTCCAAGGTTGCCCTGCAGTTCTGCCACGCTGTCACGGTGGATCTTGTAGACCTGCGACGTTATCTCGAAAGCCAAGCCACGGATCGGCATCGGCATCGAGAACGGTACACACGGTTCTAGGCTGTTGCAATGAAGTCCACAGTAGCACCACGTGAGGTTCGTGCTGATCATCAAATGCCCTCTCTTGAACCGCGTGTCGAAGATAAAGCCGATTTTGAATGAAGGGAATGATCTATGTATTACGACACAATCAGCTTCAGGCTATCTTTCTCGCGGAGAAAAATCTTCGAGGCGATGTTGGAAATTGCACTTTTTATTGAGTGCTATAGTCAAAGATTGGGAGAATGAAGCTAGAAAGTGAAGCGAACCGCACAACAAGATTAGGAGGATATCGAACTCGCTCTATGTTTCTGACATATCAATCACTTTCGACGAGCTCCATTCTTTGTTCTTACCGCTTGTTGAGGCTCTTCAGCCCAGTTGCACTGGATAATGTGATCAAGAAGTGACATCATGTTGCTTTTAGGCCAAAATTGGTTACTCTCCAAAAACAAGCTCAATCTTGGAAAAGTTGGCAAGGCTTGTCTTGCCGATCAGTGCCACCAAATTGCAGCACCATTCCTCATTCTGCAATGCCCTTACCCCGCCAGCGATGCTCACTGGTCAGTTTGTCCAGCTCGTTGTCTCGTGGACATCTTCCTTTGGCTGCAGCAGGAATGTTGGAAGGCGCAGACCAGATGAGGTGACGGCATAGTGGAAAGGAGTGATTTCGCTTCTTCAAATACCATCAAACCGCCAACTTCGAGCCTACTGCTGCAAGCAAAGTTCTAACACGGTGTGTATAATCACATATTGCTCACGAGAGCTGATCGCCGGATTTTCTGTGAAGGAAACCCTTCGACTCTCGAACTTCAGCTTGCGAACATGCCCTTGTTCGGACGCAAACGAGGAGCGAGTGCTACAGCTCCGACGAATGGCCATGCAACGACAACAAACCAGCGCGGCGGACTTATGTCTCGCTTCGGCAGCAGCTCTTACGGCCACGACTCTCTAAACTCACGGCCGACCTTTGGACAATGGTTCAAGGGTATATGGTTGGACATATTGACCATGGCAGCTTTAGGCGCTGTGGGCTTGGGCGTCAGTATTGCAAGATTCTTCGTCGTTGACAATTTGCTGATTGAGGGCAGGTCTATAATGCTGATCCAGCACCGAGTCGATCCTTCCCAATCACTTTTCAGGATGGCGAAATTGTGTATCCTCAATTCGCATATCCTCTGCGGAACGAGATCGTTCCCATATGGGCAGCAGCGATGCTCGCCTTCTTCGTCCCGACGATAGTCTTCCTCTTTTGTCAAATCCGTGTCCGTAGCTTTTGGGATATGAACAATGCCGTGCTGGGCCTGCTGTATTCCCTGATCGGCGCGGCAGTATTCCAGGTATTTGTGAAGTGGCTTATCGGAGGCGTGAGTTTGACTTTGATAATCTGCAGGGAGCTCTGGCACTGATACTAGACAGCTCCGCCCACATTTCCTTGCAGTCTGCCAACCTGATCTGTCAAGGGTCACGGCCGGTGGCGATGGGTTCAGGAATGTTATGGTAAGCACACTCTGCCTCTGGCATAAGCTGGAGCAATTCATGCAATGCAAAGCCTTCTGCATGAGCACGAGTGACACCCGCTAACGTAATATTCTGCCTAGTACAAACCAGACATCTGTACTGGTGACAAAAACAAGATCAACGACTCACTCGAGTCCATGCCATCTGGCCATACGACAGCAGCTTTCGCTGGCTTTGTGTACCTCTACCTATACCTGAATGCGAAGCTCAAGGTGTTTTCCAACTACCATCCGGCGCTTTGGAAGCTCATCGCCATTTACGCTCCGATCCTTGGAGCGTGCCTTATTGGCGGAGCTCTCTCAATCGACGAGTTCCACAACTGGTACGACATCCTTGCCGGCGCCATCATCGGAACAGTCTTCGCCTTCTCTGCGTACCGGATGATGTATGCAAGCGTTTGGGACTTCAGATTCAACCACGTTCCTCTTACTCGAGATCAGCCATTCACGTATGGAGCTGGTGGATCGTTCGGTGGCTTCTCTGGTTTCCATGATGTTGTCTTCACAAGACGAGCTGGATGGGGCACTCAAGAGAGCTTCGGGATCGGTGGCGCACCATTCGACGCAAGCGCTCATGGCGCAGGTGGTGGGTTTGCCGGTGCCGGCCATCATAATGGCATTTCGAGAAAGCCTGTTGGTGTTAAGCACGAGCATAACAGCCCAGAGCATATGGTGTAACCTGCCCTCGCTGTACTCAATACGTGGTGGCGAATTAGGTGCAAGCAACGGGATCATAGCCTGCCCACTGCGTATGCCATCTTCACTGATGTGCAAATTGCCAGTAGCGATTTTCTTTAGTTTCTACAAGCAAAGTGTAGTTTGACCAAACGGATTGAAAATCCTCTTGCTCGTATGACTTCGAGACTATCAGAGACGCACCTGGTATCACTTGAGTCTCCTTATCACTTTTGTCAGTCGATGACTAAACTAATGGCATCAGAACCCAGAGCTTGGGACGAGGCAATGTACTTGAGCTCACTCAACAAGTGGAGGCGCCTATTAGTCACGACCTGATAAGACGAAGCCGTTCCAGTCTGCATGTGGAATATAGTAGCATCGATATTCAGTATAACATGACCAAGGCTCATGTACGCGTGCAAATGTTTCCGCGAGCGGCAGGCTCAGCCAAGCAGAAACAAGCTTTCCATCGCGAAAGGGCGAGCCCGTGGCATGATGAACCGACCTTCTTGGGCGATTGCTCTTGGTTCAGGAGAAGCGGCCCGTTGAGCTAGAAACAGCCATGCCGTGATGTGGCGGGAAGTCGAAAAGCAACGCTGATGGATCGGCCCCGCGACCATGAGTCCACGAAGCCCTGCTAACTTGCAGTGTGGGACAGCTTTAAGCATTACCAAAGAGGTCGCAGATGGGAAGACAACGATGACAAGTCGAGTCCAAGGCCCCCAAAAAAAATATGTCCAACAAATTGGCCTGCAACTCCTGTCCGATGATACTGCTTCTTCTTCTCCGCGCTCTTATGCAAAAGAAGTCCTGGATCCCGGGATCCACGAAGGCTACGACAGGGTAATTGTGTCATGAACTAGAGATTCTTAGACTGTCTTCGCGGCCATAGGTGCTGCTTTCTTTGCACGATGAAGAGATAAATCTTCATGGACAGCGGCACATTCAACCTATCGATAGCAACGGAATCATCGGCGGGCATTTCCCATATTGCAAAGGCCAGTCCCAATGCATGTAGGAGGATCCAATAGTTCGTGGTACCAACCGGCTCAGATTGTACTTGGTCGAGTTGTGCCTCATAGATAGCCCAAGCTCCACATACCAGAAGGGCCAAACCTGACGGGCGCGGCGAAGACGTCGAAAGAAATGGATTACTTTTCGATCGATGATCTTAGCGTTGCCGATGCTAGATCTCGCAGATCTGGCACAAGTGGCTGTTCGGAGACAGCGCGCCGCCCCCAGCGTGGATAAGAGCAGCGTACAAGGAATTGTCTTCTGCAGGTCTCGCCGATACGTCCTGCAGGATTTGTCGTGTAAAGTGGTAAGCTCGTGCAATTGCTTCTTCGTGGGATCGATCGTCAGGTCCGCTTGAGCGTCCGAGCTCGTGGTGTGCTTTGATCCCACAGACGCAGGAGGAATCATGCCATGTTCAAGGGCGACTGACTTCTGTCTCGAATGAAGCAGATATCTGCGACAGACCGTCCGGTTTTAGCCACACTTTCGATTTCGCTGGTCGTAAGCCGAAAAAGAAGTTGTGACGGTGAAAGAAGACGTTATCAGTTCAATGTGGAGTGCAGGCCGGCCCGGTCCAAGTCGACCGGCTGCACGAGGATTGGCTTGTCTCGCGTGGAGAGCGACCAGGAGGCGGCGGAAACATCTCGGAGCAGCCACCATTGATCAAAACCAACCTGGCTGCTTCCAGTGTGAACCCCGGTGTCTATCAGCTATGATGTCAAATTCTGGCAACCCTGCCTCAAGTCAATCAGATTGATAGCTGCATGATGCTGCATAGAAGGTGCCTGTTGGGTCGCAATGCCCAATGAAACATAAGACGATTGCTTCATATCTGCACGTTGAAGTCGGTGACCAAGAGACATTAGTCAGTGTCGCTCTCCCGAGGTTCCTCGCATTCCCGGGTCTCGCTATCGATTTGGCGTTGTCTCCACGGAGTGCACTCCACAGCTGCAGTGTTCTTCATGTTCCGACATTAATTCCTGAGCATCATTATTTACTGGAGTTCCATAGCAGAAGACATGGAATCAATTCCGTCTGCAGCTTATCCAAGACTACAGTGGACAATGTCGAGGTCGCGCATGACGACACAGTCGTGGTTTCAAAAAGCACATCTTCGTGGGTTTGAAGCGAAATCTTGTGGGGGGATGAGCTGATCGAATGTGCTCGCGACGTGCTCCAAATCAGAGAGCAAAGGACACAGTATATTCTGAAATGGGAATGCTTTGTCGATCCTAAGAATCACAATTGAGATGACCCGCGATCACTGCATGTATACATGACTGAGTTGAGTACGGTAGATTCGGAGGCAGGTTGTGTCGTAGCCAGTGGTAGCTTCCTGGCATCGATGACGCCGAAAGCGGAGGGCTTCGATACTTCCATATTCCCTTCATGCACGCCGAGCTTACTGAACAAGTCGTAAACATTTCGAGTGCATGTCAAGAAGACCCCAAATCTCTGCTGCAGAAGCTGGAACTCCATCTTATTCCACAGCGACTTCTCGAATCAGCATTTTTGCTCGGGATGCAAGGCACGACAGCTGCGGCTGAAGCCTACGAATAGTCCAGACCTCGTCTGTTCATCTTTCTGCCAACGTGGGACGATTTTATCCCACAACTCATCTTCCTCGCAGCTGGAGTCGGATGGTTGCGACCGACTGCAGTAGTAAGCTGCACTCGATTGATAGTCCGGGACATGCTGTTGCTCTGCAAGGCCAAAGCCCGTCGGGTCAACAGGACACGATATCTTTGACGATCCTATGCAACAACAACCTGGGCCCTTGGAACCATGCAAAATACAGCAACAAGACCGACGTGATGTTACGCTTAAGATATATGGAGCGCCCGACGGGTTTCGGGAGAGATGATCATCAGTTCATGCATTTCTGCCCTTCCAGAAGGAAGCAAAAAGTAATGCTATCTAGCCAAGAAGATAGTCCTGTAGTTCGCCGCCTGCCAACGCCATGAACATCGATACTCTGGTACGTACCACGGGGTGAGCAGTCACATGCCTTGGAGATGAGAGCATGGTGGCAATCGGGAACAGCGATCGCGACAACAACCGTGGCTGTACAATTTTTACCCAGCGTGGGCTTCGAAGTGGACTGGTCGACCTGTACCAAGCGCATGGGCGGCTGAAAAGATAAGGACTGTGAGCACAGAGGAATCCACTCAGGACTGACTAGACACAACCACGCACGCGACACGAAACAGCAGACGACCTCAGGAGCGCGAGATGAGGCTCTTCTCAGCAGTGTCGAAGATGTCGCAACTTGTGTGTCGAAGGCTGAATTGGTCATATCGCACACATTTTCGGTTGCTGACAGAGAGAGGGTTTCGTGGCTCTCCATGATTGCCGCCCTGGATGCTCATGGGCTGTCCAATCATACCCCCGCATTCCATAACCCGCGCGGATCCATCTGTGCCGTTATCTCTGATTTATTGTCAGTCACAGCTTTGACACCCCACGGTGAGATACCATTGAACAAGGCCTTTCCTGTTCCAAATGGAGGCGATTAGCATGCTGCAGAGCTAGACCACGCTCTGCCCTGCACTGATCCCACCGGCCAAAAAATGCTAGTGTCCGCTTGTCTGGGAACCTGTGAGCGTTGGCGCTTGTTCTCGTCAGTCTTCTTCTCTTGTCTTCCCTGATTTCCTTTTCCCTGGTCGCGTACAACTCCCGTCCTCCCACTGTAACACCATTCCTCTACGGCAGTATACCCGTCCCGCACGTCAACGGTCGATTTGCGCACATTTCTCCCACTTTACTTGTTGCGGGCGCTCCCGTGTCTTTGTCACCGAATAGGAGCCGTTGTGCTACTCGAGTCCTGTGCTTGAGATAAGGCTTGTCCTCTCATAAGGTCGCGCGCTGTGCGTTTCTTTTCCCTTCGATTTATACTATGGCCTGCATCCTGACGTTATTGCAGTCTATCGTCCACCGTTCCCTCGTCTCTAGCGTTCTGTGTTGCTTGTTCCAGCGAGCTTGCTACCGCCCATCAATGCGATCGTATCCGCTTGCTGCCCAGCGATAGCACGCGAGACGTAGTTCTCGCACCCGCTATCGTAGATGTTCAACAACACTCCCTCTTCCAAGCCTCTTGTGCATCTCCCGCGGCCTGCGTCGACTTCCAATGAATCCACATCACATCTGCCTCGAGGAGAATGTCGCTTTATCCTCCCAGCCAACGAGGCAGGCTCAAGAGAGCGGTGTTCTTGCGCTTCATTCAATATCAATGACACAGTGCCTGGCTCGCAGTGCCAGTGTGGACATCAAGCATGGCACCACGTCCAAGCGGTCCCAGGAGAATTCGTGCCGGTTGAGGAGCACAGCATGTTGGTCGACCGGTGCAGGAAGCTCGAAGAGACGGCAAGGGGCTTGCTGGATGAGCTGAAGAGGGAAAAGAAGGCCAGGGAGAAGCTGCAAGCAGACATGAACACCATGATCAGAGGTGCATATGGCAACATGGCATTTCTGCGGTATTACGTGGATGAAAAGCTAGAGTTCTCCCGGATCACATTCGAAGACAAGATTGAAGGTGCTTTGGACCGAGCTGCTGATGCTTTGAACGAAGTCAACACCGTGAAGCAAAGAGTGTCGGATCTGGATGAAGTGTGCATTCGACTAGAAGAACGATTGGATTCTGGACGCGTGATATCAAGGTCCATGACGCCAGTCTTGGAGGAGAAGATTAGACAAACACCACGCGTTTTCCCGATGGCAAACTTGCCGCTCAGATCTCGGTCACAAGATCATCCATCAGAATCTTGGGACGCCAGAATCATTGTGGTGCCCAAGAAGACCCAGCGATGGGCGTTTGCACCGGACACGAAAGCCTACAAGCGATGCCAGTCCCGTGGACTCCATCAGGACCTTCACTTCCCCGACAAAGATTGGGGATCCTTCAACAAGACTGTTGAGTCAGCCCTGCACACTATTTTCAAGAACAGACCATGGATGCCATTACAATGCCTCAACTCTACGGACATGGCCCTTGGTCAACTTCACTTGGATCAGCGCAATCCTACATTGTGGAATTATGCTTTCCTCGAGTCTCAATGTTTGGCCACCAACAAGGAGCAAGGCGACATCATCTACGTGGCCTTGATGCATGAAGAGCTTGGATGGCCAGATATCTACCACCTACCTCAGCTTTTCGGTTTCAACGACAACACTATCTGGGAGCAGGATGAAGAGCTAGATGGCAAGGTCATCAATGCTCGCATGGACTTCAAGATGGATCTTGACCCAACACGGGTGCGAAACTTGGAGACAGATTCCATGTACGAATACTCTCCACCGCCGTACACCCAGCGAACTTCATCCGAGCACCGACTTCCATCGGCCCTTGGCGTTCTTGCCGATGCCGCCTCTCAAGAAGACAGACGGACCCCACGCACACCTTCCATCTCCGAGCGCAGTCAATACTCGGGTTTCTCCGAGCATTCTCGACACTATGCTCCCTCGATCTCCGACCGAAGCACCATGTCTGGCCGTAGTATTGAAGGTACCATCTACGAAGAAGATGAAGAAGGCTCGCAAGGCCATCGCGACAAGCGGCCCAAGCATGGCTTCCGAATGGCGGCACCTGGCAGCATGCCGTCGAGCCCGCCAGCCAATACTGGAGCACCGAAGATTTACTACTCTGGTCGTGCGAAGCGGAAGGTCGATCCCGCGAAGCAACGCGACAAGGAGCCCATGAACTGGAGCGTGAGCGACATGAAGTTCAGCAATCCCATGAAGGGCATGCTGCATCGCAAGCACGCCGGCGAGAAGGATGATCACTCTCAAGGTGTACCCGATACACCGCGCTCAGACTCGGCGTCTGCTCACTCATGACATTCGGCCGCTCATACTGCTGATTCAGCATCATGAGCGACTGATCGACGATACTTTCTATGACCATATCGATGGTCCCATATGACGCTGCATACGGTGCAGCTACGACACTCCTTAGACACGAGCGCATGTTCATGGGCAAGAGCCCGGCGCTGCAATCTCCTTGTTCTATCTTCACTGTTTTTGCTTATTTCTTTGTGTCTTAGAGCGAGCGAAAGAGGCAGTTCGGTAATTGTACGGCGGACTTTCGTCAAAAGCATATCTTATCGTCACCCATCCTCATCATCGATACCCACTAAATCTCATCACAAGTACCTTTTCACCCCGATAGACTTCTTATTTCTTATACTTCGATTTTTCAGACAGTCGCAGGAGGACTTCGAGCACGTCGTGCAACATGTGCGCTCATGCAGCCATCATGGTTCTCACAAGAAGTCTGCAGGAGCAGTCTCTCATGGACGAGCACTTTTTCCGTTACGAAATTCCTACATGTAACACGCAGAGGCGGGGGTTCCGGGCAGCACCCGCAACCATGGAAACACAAATACCTCGAGCAAAACACATGGATCACTTCCGATGTTTGTCTGGTTGAGTGAAAACCAGGAGAGGCAGGTTTTCGCATGTCATAGAAAAGGCCTGTATTGCTTGTGATGCTTGTCCGTCGGAGGAGATCTAGCCAGGGAGCGAGGAAGCACGCAAACAATGCTGGCAAAGCACGTGTTCGCTCGATTGGATCATTGAATAGACTTTCTGCTTCGCGCATCCCCGAGCAGCTGGGAACTTTTTACTCAATGCAATTTTACAATGTCTGAGACCTGTCTGTTCATCAAACAGAGAAGATTGTTGCATCCCAATTTTCTATCGCTGCGTGAGTACCTTGCTAGAACGAACAGGACACATTTTTGCTTCTGGCACCGTTCTTCGTGCCGACAAATGGGATAAAGCATCAACCCTCCACCACGTTCCGAAGTACGGCACGCCGGTCTGAAACCGGCGCTGTTCTGTCACGAAGCTTCGGCTAGAGCTTACGCAATTCGTGGTGCGATTTTCAGGAACGCGTTAGTCACAAGAATCGCGCTTATTGCGTCTAGCCTCCACACGTGTCCATCACGGCATCGAAGCTTCCTCTTGTCAAGCTTCTTGGGGAACATGTCATGGTGGAGCGTTGCTCATGATGTTCATGTGGTAACTAGCATGTGATCTTGGGATTTGTCTTTGGTCTATGGTGAACGCCGTGCTTTCATCGCTTCATTATCGTCTACAAGCATCGATGCTCTCGCTGGGACCAGATTTAACGCTTCAATGGCATGGTCCGCATCGATGTGGTTCAGTCAGCCGCCATTGACCGAGCAGCTTGATAATTATGCCCTGCTGAGGTTCTCGCCCTCCTCGGCCTTCTGCAGGCCGTACTTCTTGAGCCTGATGGTCTGGATGCCAATGAAGCCGGTAGTATCGACAGGGCTGAAGTCCTCGAGGGAGTCCATCGATGCCTCGGTCTCAGAGTACAACTTCTCAGTCTCGCTCGAGCGGCCCTTGACGTAGACATTGCCCTTGTAGCAGAACAGACGGACTTCACCGTTGACGCGCTTCTGGGAGAACAGCAAGGAGTTCTAGATACATGTTAGTCGCGATGAGATGAGATGTGGGTATGAGAAGCTCTAAGCGTACCTCGATGAACTCGCGTTCTGGCGAGAAGTACATGCCGTTGTACAGCAGGGTCGACCAAGTGTGCGTGACGAACTGGTCCCTCAATGCACGAACCTGGCCGTCCAGAACGAGACCCTCAAGATCCATATGTGCGAGGCGAAGGATGGTCATAGCTGGCGAGTCGTAGCAGCCACGGCTCTTCAGACCGATGAAGCGGTTCTCGACAATGTCGATGCGGCCAATACCGTGCTGCTTGCCGATCTTGTTGAGTGTGCGGAACAGTTCAACAGAGTCGGTCTGGTCACCCTCTGGAGTAGTGATCTTGACCGGAAGACCCTTCTCGAACTTGATCGTGATGTCGACCGGGGTATCTGGAGCATTCTTTGGATCGTCGGTCATCACCCACATATCATCTGGTGGAGAGTGGTTAGGATCCTCCAAGATGCCTGCCTCATAGCTACAATGTGCCATGTTCTCATCCATTGACCATGGCTTGCCCTTTGTAGCTGTGACTGGGATGTTGGTCTTTGCGGCGTAGTCGAGGAGATCGTTGCGGCCTGCGAAGCGCTCGAAGAACTTTGGGTCTCGCCACGGGGCAATGACCTTGATTGACGGCTGGATGGCGTAGAAGGCGAGTTCGAATCGGACCTGGTCGTTGCCCTTGCCAGTGCATCCGTGCGAGACGAACTGGCAATTCTCCTTCTGGGCGGCACGCATTTGGGCGCGGGCGATGACTGGGCGGGCTAAGCTGGTGCCGAGGAGGTATCTAAAGTTTATGTTAGTTGGTATGGTAGGCATCGTGCTCCAGCTTATATGCATACCGGCCTTCGTAGACAGCATTGCATTGCACCTGATTGACATGTCAGCTAAAGTTTTGCGCTCCTGCGTGAATAGGAACATACTGCACGGAACGCAAGCTCCTCAATGAACTCTTTTCGCAGATCTGTCGGCTGTTAGTGAATGTGCTTTCCTGCGTCTCCTCTCCTGCCTGGCTAACCCTCGATGATCATCTTCTGTGCACCAATCTTCAAGGCCTTCTCCTCCACTGCCTTCCAGTCTTCCTCTTGACCAACATTGGCCAGGAATGCCACAACCTCATAGCCCTCCTCTATCTCAGATGTCAATTGCTATCGTGAAGGCGGTGTGAGTCAAATTCGTACCAAGCAGCCATCGAAGGATACAGGAGGTATCTAGACTGTTGGGAAGCTTGATTAGAGACTTGAGAGTGAGTTTAGGATCATATGGGCTCTTACCCTCCTACCATTGACTTCTGTTAGCATAGTTCACAGCAGATCTAGTCGCATGACTGTTCAATCAGTACTTACCTGAATACGCAAGGCAGACTCGTCCTTTTGACATTTTGTGTAGTCAATTGAAATCGCAATGCTTCAGTGATTCGATCGGAACTTCTAGAAGAGAAGTGTTCAACTCGTGGTTGCCTTATCGCGAGATTGTTGAAGAGATCCAAAAATTTGGAGGCACGCTTCCGACTCCGCAAACAAAAACGTCAAGGGACCCACATGCAGAGCTGGAGTCATCTATCCCTGCAGCGACATCTTGCATCCTCGATGACTATCAGAAATTTTCATCTATTTCATGGAGCATGTGCCATGAGCACTGCCATCGGTAGAATATTCATCATCAGGTGATATTGCGGTCCAGATGTGGAATCTTGCTTCGACTACATCTGCTAATCTGTAACATCATCAGAATCGCAGCCAGAATTCTTCATCTGGTTCCGATGGACGACCCAGTGACACCAATGCTTCCTTCTTCGTCAGGTTCGAGATGATGTTGAACAAAGTCGCGCCATTGCTCTCCCCACCTTTTGCTCTACAGATCGCTCCAGGCAGGCCTTGTTCATCCTTGAACAGCTCTCTGAGCTTCTCATGTGTCAAGTTCCCCTTGACATCATCAGCCAATTCTTCAATCCTTTTGACACGGTCCAGAGTATCTCTCGGCATCTGCAAGTCTTCGATGCCCTCCTGCTTCTTTAGTAAGTGATTGGAGTGGAACACCCTTCCTTTGCTGTCCAATTCGATCCTCTCGATACCTTCGGCTGTACATTCCAATGCAACGCCGCCATTGATCCCATCGGCGACGACGATGGTACAGGCACTAGCAATGCCGAGACCCTCAAGCTTCTTTACAGCTTCATCTTTCGATCGACAGTCCATCACAAGCCTGAGACCCAAATGCACCGGCATCTTGTCGACATCCACACCCTTGGCTCTGATCGCATTCAAACACACACCAACTCCAGCGTCATTGAGTCCGATCTTTCCAATGATGCCAGCCTCAGTCACAATCTTGTACCTAGGCTTCCCCTCCTTTGGCAGCACATCAAGCACCACCAGATTCTCCTTCTGCTCCACCTGCCAATCCCAGTTCTGCGCCAGCCAACTTCCCTTGTTGCCTCCCTCCTTCCACGCAAGACTCGTGCACCCATCATCAATCATACCGTACATGATCTCCGTGCGGGCATTGATCGCCATGATCGTGCCCATATTCTGGCCCGAGCCGTGCATCACACCCTGCAGCTCGTGGAAGAGGGTAGGGTGCTTGAGGACCAAGGGCAGGAATTCCAGCGCGAACTGCTCGACCGATGCCCATCCTAGCTTAGCATTTTCTTGGAACACGCGCTCGTAGAAGGCTACGGTTCGCTCGATGGCTGCTGCTGCGGCTTTGCCATGCGCTTTGCCGATCTGTCATGCTTGCTTAGCTTGGTGCTGTTGTGGACCATGAACAGGTACAGAGTGCCAATAGGTCTCGTCAACATTGCATATTGTTCGAGTGATCCAAGCTCTTGTCGCTACATAATATGAAGATCAAACACCGGCAAAAAGGGATTAGGAATCAGTCTGACACACGTAAAATGCCAGGTCACTACTGTGAGAACATACTACGAACCTCGTAAGGGGTACCTTCGCATCTAATTTCCAGCATCTTGATAAATCCACAGTCTGCTCTGCTTTCACTGCTTTTGCGTTGAATAAATGCTAAGGAAGAGCGTCATGCGGAGACGATGATCGAGCATCCATGTATCTCGGTCTGCCATTGCTTAGTCATAAGATCTGCGTGCCGCTGTTCTGAAGAGTGACCCGACAAAGTTAGCACGGGCCTTGAGGTATTATGCTCGACATTCGATTTTACAATTATGGTTTCATTGAAAGTTCGGCGCTGCTACCAGGACCAATACTCTAGGTGGCCAGGTCTCAATTGCTTCAGGATGCTCTCCATTCTTCTCCCACTATAGAAACTTCTCACCTTACTTCCTTGATCTATCTGTATGCAACAACAATGTTCTTATAATTCCATTGATTTTCGGCACACTTGCACTGCGTTGTACCGACTACAGTCTGCTCTTCGCCTCCTGCTGCAGCTTTCGGCGTTCGCGCTGACTCAATTTCTTGCCGAAGGACACCTTTGCAACATCAGAGAGTGCGACATGCTTCACGCCCATAGTCAAGTCGTTCTCATGCAAGAAACCCCGAGTCTTACCATCGAGCATCTTTGGAAGAAGAAAGTATCGAAGTGGAGCTGCCACGATACCATTTCCGCGACGAGCTGGCTGGTGTGAGGTTTGCGGGATTGGAGATCGCTCTGGACAATTGTTGTATGTATGTCCTGAGAACTTCCTCAAGCAACAGCCGCAGCGACGCCGACACATGATCGCTGCGTGGCCTTCAAGACCGCAGAACTCGCAGATCTGCTGGACAGTGGCGATCAAGGTCGTCTCTGTGAAGTCGTAGTGGGGATTGCGGAGACTCTCGATGACTGCCCCAACCTCAGCCACTGGGTCGCCGGTGGTGGGAATCAAAGAGTGCTCCGAGCCATATTTCAGCGCAATTGTCGACACCATGGCGAGTGTGTATGCAGTATCGTTGCCACCGTTGTGCTTAGCCACGAGACGAATGCTGAGAGCATTGCAGAGGCGACCAAGACCAGGCTGGTTGGTGTTCAAATACGTCCGAGCAAGCTGCTGGGAGTCAAACTTCTCGGTAATGTTGAGCGCCGCATCGAGATCAACGCCGGCATTCGCGAGTTGTTCGTCATCGTTCTTGCAGGCGTTCGCCATTAGGATGATCTTCGGAACCGTGAAATCCATGCTTGGCATTGCCTGCTGCAGCATGCTGCGGATAATCTTCGGGATCTGGTGCTGGAGCTGATCTTTGTGCACCCAGAACTTCTTGCCGAACTCGAGGTAGGGCGCCATGTAGAGGAACTCGCCGCGGTCGGTGTCGCCTGGATGCTGGAATTTGGCATTCTCCAGCACTCGAAGCTGGACCGTCTGCATGCCGGAAAGGATATCGCTGATCTTGAAGTGCGGTTTGCCTCGGAGGCGCTTGCGCACCTCGGCCAAGCAGATGACAGAGATCCCCAGTTCGCTAAGGCGATCGTTGGCATGCACAACCTTCTGCCCATCTTCAATGAACTCCATGAACTCCTTGCCCCATTCGGTGTCAAGAAGAACAATGTTCTTGAGCTCATTATCGCTGTAGATTGGTTAGCACGGAACCTCAAGATAATGTACGCGCACCAACTTACGGAATGGAGGTCAAAGATGTCGCTGAGGCACCCAACAAACGTTCTCATGTCTTGCTCGTAGTGCGGTCCTTGGTAAGTGGCATTGTGGGACAGTGTAAAAGAGATCGACTGCGGCGCCATAGAGATTGTGTGATCGCCGTCGAACTGCTTGAGGGCCGGCGTGCAACGGAGGCCGATCTCGAGGGCTAACATTGCGATGGTTGATAAACTTGCAGACTCGGAAAATACTGCTCTAATGGAACCGTTGCAGGACAAGGAGGTATCTGAGGGACAGGTGATGTCGAGCTCGTGAGGATACGCGAGTTGGGCTTGGGGATGCGTGCAAATGCCGTAGAAATAAAAGAAGAGGAAGGAATCCATGGGCCAATTTATATAGAGTTCTTGCTGCTGTCAGTCACCTGTACCAGAAGGTCACCTCTGAGCAGAGTTACAATAGCCCGCACATACCCGCAATTCAGACAGTCAGTCACAGTCCCAGCGCGCGGATGGCGTGGTGACAGCGTGTGCGGAGCTGTGAAGTGAGAAGCCGTAAAATTATGCTGCCACTAGCGCAGGAGAACCAAGATTAGTAGTAACTTCGATTCTGCTCCAAGTTGAGCTGTGTGTGAGCCCACCTGGGGCATGGTCTTTGCTATAGCCACGGCGCACAGCTCAATGCAGTAAGACAAGTAAAACCATGTTGTGATTGCGCAGTGGACAGGCGAACAGACATGTTTAAAGACGTCGACCGTCCTCTATGTTATGCGAACTACAATTTGCTATCGTGAAGGGTTTTAGTGAAAGGCTAGTAAGTTTGGTAGCAATCGACTCACTTCTTTGCATCATCCTTCATGCCCTGCTGGATCCAAGCACGACTCTGCGCAGCATACTTCTCAGCCTCCTCTGGACTGAGATTGCGCAGCTTGCTAGGCTCCGGCACATCTCTGCCCTTCGCGACTCCTGGTCGTGCCAGCATCCTAGCCTCCCACGCCTTCAACTCCGGGAACTCATTGATGTCAATGCCAGGCCATGCAGCAGCTTCAACCCAACCATAGTGCGAGATGTCGGCGATGGTGCATTTGTTGCCGACCAGGTACTCGCGGTTGCCATCCTTGAGATGTTTGTTGAGAACACCGTACAAACGACGAGTCTCATTCTTGTAGCGGTCGACGCCATACTGGATATGCTCGGGCGCGTAACGTGAGAAGTGGTTTGCTTGTCCTTGCATTGGTCCGACACCTGCATTCTGGAAGAAGAGCCAGCTGTTGACCTCGTAGTACTCCTCCGTGCCAGGCGGGAACGAAAGCTTATAGTCCTTGTCATACTCTGCGATGAGATATTGCATGCATGATCCAGACTCGAATAGCCGTATCGTTTTGCCATCGAGCTTGTCGGTCATGGCTGGGATGCGGCCATTGGGGTTAATCTCGAGGAACCATGGCTCCTTCTGCTCATTCTTCTGGATGGCGACCTTAACAGTTTTGTACTTGAGGCTATGAACTGTAATTAGCACATTCCATTCTCGCATCACCACTTTCAGCGCATGAATCGCCTTACCCAAGCTCTTCTAGCAAAATCGACACCTTGATGCCATTTGGCGTCTGGCCTGTGTAGAGAGTGATGTCGTTCTCGGCCGGCATATTGACTTTTATATCACTGTAGAACTACTCAAACGTCAGAATAGTACCATCAATGCCCGGAAGCTAAGCCGTATAAATACAGCTCATCGGATAACCGTTCCAGGTGGGGAGAGCTACGTAATTAGTAATCTGGACCTGTGGAAGATGATCTCACTCGTGATGTCGCCATTGTTGGTGGTCCTGTGGTGCAATCATCGTCTCTAGGGAATTGAAAGACCAACTTGTATACATCCAAATGTAGTGATTGAGACGCAAGTCTAGACGATTGGGAGGTCTGATCTCACTGCAGATTATTCATCTCTGAAAGCATTGCTCCATCGGCGAGCATTCACCAATTCATAGTCCATTGCGCCATCAACAGTAGACACACAAACCAAAGAGCATGAACTATACACGCCGTGGAGGACAGCAAGATAGGGTAGCACGTGCAACAGGCGCGTCGAGCACGGAAGAAGTGTCCAATGCCAAGAGCCCACACGTGATTGTTCCAGGCAAGCCACAGCCCTCGGCCTGAATTGTGGCGCAAATTCGCCTGTCCTTTCAGCGAGAGTGCTTTTTCAAGTTCAACTTCTTCAACTTTAAGCACAACTAGTTTCGTCAAGCGCTATCGTCAAAATGGCGTGGCGTAATCAGGGCATCACTGGCTCCAACAACATCCCTCTTGGAAATCGGCGACGCTTCGGCGGCGACAGCGAGACTCCAGACGGTGGCACGCCGCAACCTGAGCTGAAGCGCGGTCGCAGTCCAGGTATTACAACCTCCTACCAACTCGTTCATCCTCACTTACATGGCGCAGAGCGCGCTGAGCGTCGCAAGAAGCGGAACCGATGGGGCAACGTTGATGAGAACAAGGCTGCTGGGCTAATGGGCTTGCCCACGTCCATTCAGGCGCCTATGACTGCAGAACAACTTGATGCCTACGTGCTTCACTTGCGTATCGAGGAGATCAGTCAGAAGCTTCGCATCAACGACGTGGTGCCTGGCGATGCTGATAGGTATGTGCTCCCATCCTCTAATCCACATTGCAGTACTAACAACGATGACAGGTCTCCCTCGCCTCCACCGCAGTATGACAACCTAGGTCGCCGAACGAACACTCGTGAGCAGCGCTACAAGAGAAAGCTCGAAGATGAACGACACAAGCTCGTAGAGAAGGCACTCAAGTCTATCCCTGACTATCACCCACCTTCTGACTACAGACGCCCGGCCAAGACCCAAGAGAAGGTCTATGTGCCAGTGAACGACTATCCAGAGATCAACTTCAGTAAGATACTAACCCTAACGTCCATACCAGTCTGCTCGGCGAATGTCGACAGCGGGCACTTTCTTTCGTATCCTTCTTTGCGGTCTGTTAGGCATACTTGGGCTTCCGCGTCGTGGAAGCATTCTAACCTAGCCAAGACATGACCATCACACAGCAAGCTTCATAACAAGAACCACAACTAACACTTAGTCTTCTTCTACTAACAGTCGGTCTACTAATCGGTCCTCGCGGTAACACACTGAAGAAGATGGAGACTGAGTCCGGCGCTAAGATTGCGATTCGCGGCAAGGGCTCAGTCAAGGAAGGCAAAGGTCGTTCTGACGCTGCGCACACCAGCAACCAGGAG
Source organism: Scolecobasidium constrictum UM 578 (assembly GCA_000611715.1). NCBI lineage: Eukaryota > Fungi > Ascomycota > Dothideomycetes > Venturiales > Sympoventuriaceae > Scolecobasidium > Scolecobasidium constrictum. The sequence goes on along the minus strand of AZYM01000270.1, from coordinate 137,128 downwards.
GAAGACTTGCATTGTCTTATCATGGCAGACACCGAAGACAAGGTCAACAAAGCCAAAGAGTTGATTCATCGAATCATCGAGACTGTAAGTGTCCACCTTCCATCTTTGCCCGCACGAAGCATACTAATCCAAACAGGCTGCGTCGATCCCAGAAGGCCAGAACGAGCTCAAGCGCAACCAGCTTCGTGAGCTCGCTGCTCTCAACGGTACCCTCCGTGACGACGAGAACCAGGCATGCCAGAATTGTAAGTCTCCTCCCATCAGAAACCCAACATACAAGTCTAACAGCATACCAGGCGGCCAAATTGGTCACAGAAAATACGATTGCCCTGAGAAGCAGAACTTCACCGCGAACATCATCTGCCGCGTCTGTGGCAATTCTGGGCACATGGCTCGTGATTGTCCAGATCGACAGCGCGGAGCAGACTGGCGCAACCCCGCCGGCCGACCACCTGCACAGCGCAACCCCGATCAAGATTATGCTGCACTCATGGGCAGTCTTGGTGGCAGCGCCGGTGCTATCGAGGCTGCTCCTGGTGGCTACGGTGGCGCTGCCGATGGCGCGAAGCCTTGGGAAGGCGGCGGCGGAGCTCCAGGCGGAGGAGGACCTGCACCATGGGCGAACGCAGGCGGTCAGCAGAATGGCGGCGGGGCTGCTCCATGGGCGAACGGTGGTGGCCGAGACAATGGCAGCTATCAAGGGTACGGCGGTCGCGATGGTGGTTACGGTGGTTACAACTCGGGCTATGGCCAAGGTGCTCCAGGCGCAGCCGCTCCATGGGGCCAGCAAGGCGCTCAAGCAGGTTACGGCTACCAGGGCTACCAAGGCTATGGACAGCAGCAAGGTGGGGCAGCTCCATGGGGCCAGCAGCAAGGTGGCTACGACGCTGCTCCACCACCTCCTCCTCCATGTGAGTGGCTCAATCGAACCATTTGATTGAGAATCAATTGGAACTAACATAAATTGTAGCGCACGATCAGCCTCCACCACCTCCACCACCAGGACAAGGTGCTCCTCCTCCACCTCCTCCATCATAGATGCAGCACGAAAACCACAGACTCCACATGTCGCTAACAGGCATCTTGGTCTGGACGACGATCTTGACGGGAGCATTTGCGGGGACAGAAGTATGATCGATTGATAAGTATTACGCACTTTATGTCGGCTGCAGGCTAACTTCTAGCTTTGTATCTCGCGCCTGCGCGTGTGTGTAAAATAGCAGATAGCCCACTAACCCAATTTCATTGTGTCGAATGCGATGCCTTGTAAACGTGCATCTCCAAATACCCATGCTGTGCTTGTGCTTCGCTCCTTCCCCCGCCATCCAAGATGTCAGCTCCCACGCTTTCCGGCCGAACGCTTCTCCCCCATATCCTCAAAACATCGGCGATTTTGTGCTCCCATCCCAGATCTCGCTTCTCACGATGATTGGGCTGAGCGCGTCGACCACAGTGGCCGGGCTGAGCTCTTGATTCATGGTAGCTGGGCTGAGCTCTTCGTTCACGGTAGCTGGGCTGAGCTCGTCAAGCAGCTCGACGTCGCTTTCCTCGTCGCTGTCATCGTCCTCGTCGGTCGAAGTGTCCCAGTCGCTGGGCTCGGACTCCTGCTCTGCCAAAGCCTTCAGGCCATCCAAGCGGTCCATCTGGCACCTATACGACATGCAATACCAGATCCTGGGATTGATGCCTTCGGGGCAGGGGACATGCGGCATGTCAGCCGGGCGTCCACGGCCATTGTAGGTGATTGGAGATTCTTCTTCATCGTCTTCGGCTGGGGTAGCTTGGCGCGGTTGCTTGTTGTCCTCGTTCCTGAAATTCTTGAGCGCACTATGGGTGGAGTAGGTTTTGCGCTGCTGCTTGGCTTTGCCGTTCTTTGGTGGGCGACCGCGACGTTTTGGTGTGGGTGGGACATTGGCATCTGCTGCAGCAAGGCCTTGGAAAGAGGTTCGCGTGTTGCGGGGTACGTACTTGTCAGAATCAGCCTCGATGACCTCTTCTTCATCGTGAGCGTTGCGGATCGACAATGGATCACTGCTGAGATCTGAGCCATCTTCTTTGTTCGCGAATGTCGGCTGAGTTAGGGTGCGGCGAGCGCGCTTCGGAGTTGGCTCCTCGGTGAGGTCGATTGCTTCGTCTAAGAAACTGGCCTCGCGCTGCTTGCGCTTGCCCTTAGGTGGTGGTGAGAGAGTGAATTCCTGTTTCGTGCCGTTGGAAGCTCCCCTCGGGATCTCTGGAACATCTGTACCCTGAATGTTATCTGCGGAGTCGATGGCAATGGCAGAGTCCTGAGATCTGGCGTGCTTCCTGAGCTTGGAGATGAGGGCAAGTGGGATCTCAGGAGACTCGGGTTCGTCCTCGATGATCGGAGCGTCCATGAAATCAAGATATGTGTCAATACGATCCACCACGGTCTGAATCGAGTCGCCCTCGCGAAAGAAGTAGACGGGCTCTGGGAGCCACTTAATGAAGGGAGTTGGTCGAATCAAGCTCTGCTGGTAGTCGGTGAAACCACATGCAGCGAGGACGATCGCAGGCTTGAGGTAGATGTCGCGCATCTCGAAGTTGGTGCTGTACCACTCGACCGAGTGCTCTTCATGATGCGGATCACTGGAGAGAGTCTGCTCATGTCAGCATGGGATCAAACTACAGATCTGGGCTTCAATTACTGCGTTGATGAAGGCATCGAGGCGAGCGCTAACGAGCTGGCATTGGACGACCAGCGACTTCTCGACCATGGTATTAGGTTGCTCTTGCTGCTCGGTAGCCGGATCGTGTTGGTTTGTCGAAAGCTCGATAGCGGCCAAGTTAAGTGAAGGTGTTGGTGTTGGAGGATCCATGGATATGGCTCGAGTGTCGAGATCTTGTGCGAGGTGATGAAGGTTCAGAGCGATGGATCTGGGTGACTGATCTGAGCGAAGGTTGAAGCTGAAAGTAAGTGTGAATATTCTTTGCTGTGGAAGTCTGTGAGATGAGAATGTTTTCTATCCTGAAGAGAAAGAAATGTGCTAAGATCTGTGTGCGCTGTGTGAATAGGTCGAGTCCCATTGTCGAGGCAGGCTATTGTGGAGGTGAGGGCGAAAAGGACAATAGGAGCGGTAGCGAAATACAAAACACCACATGAATTGCTGACTACAGCGACGACCAACGAAAAATTACCGACTCGTGCTCGGCAGGAGCAAAGCAATATCTGAAGACGCGCATCATCGGCGACCGCCAAACTCGCACATCGATCCTACCGCGGAGCGTCTGAAACAATGGCTCTCATGTCGCGAGAACCTGACAGGATCTCACCACTTCGTTAAGGACATCGACAGGTACACCTTCGCAACATCCTTCGAACAGCGTTCATAACTAAGACGCGATTCGCACATTAGCGGTAGCTACAAGAGACGTATTCCACCGATATCTCCAAGCGATCGGGCGGATCGGGTTTTCAGACAACTGCCAAATCAGTCACTTACTCGGTTACCATTCAGTACGTCAGCGGTGGCTTTAAATATAACCATAGATGAAATGAATGGATGAATGAAACCTCAGCATACAGGAAACATTCGAGCAGCATGACAGCAGGTGTGGGACGCACTGGCAAGAAATTGGGGAATCGTATCACGGCCACGGTGTTACAAAGTGGGCCGCACTTACCCGGCGTACGGTGATGGCGGACACTAACGCTGATGACCTAGAACACCGTCCCTCACCGAATGACCGTACTCTTTCTTCACCATCATCAACGTTGCGCACATCCATATTTCGCACCCAGCTCTTCGGTTCCGCCTGGCCCCTTTCGAGCCTCGGTTAATCGTAAATCAGGACCCCGTTTCCACGCTCCGGATCTGGTGAACAACATCACCATCGACTGAGTGCTCGCATCTCTTCGCCATGGAGGAAGACTGGAACACTCTCTTCGAGGGTTCCGTTGATGCCGCACAAGCTTTTCTGGATTCACCTCCCCGATTTGCCTTTTCCCATCAATCGCAAGCTGCATCCGATCATACTGCTTTCTTCAAGGACTTTGGTGTTGAAGATGAAGGACAAGGGGATCGTGTCGATTCGGCGATGGACGAGGATTCAGATGGAAGACATGATATGGAGATCAACAAGGATGAGGAGGTTGCGCGCAAACTTGACTATCAATTCCGCTCATACAATCTGCGCTCGACCAATGTCCGTGACGGCAAGTCGGTATGGATTACATGGCTCGATGCTGATGACAGCGGCAACTACGATCCGACGAAGCCAGAGGGCACCGAAGAGCGCATGGGAAGGCCGCTCAAGAGATCAGACTCCCATCGTCGACGCCGCCGATCGAGTTCAGTCCAGCATAGTCGAGACTATATCAGCGATGATGACAGCGAGAGCGGTAGCAAGGGTAGCCAAGCAGAACCCCGCGCGGCGACTCTCTCCCGTCTTGCCGCCCGCCAACAGGGTGCCAGCATTACAGTCACCTTTGAGCTTACCACCAAGGACTTGAAGGAACTTGCTGTGAAGATCCCCGACAATTGGCCTGGGGCTCACCACAATAAGCTATCAGACGAGCATTACCGCTTTCTCGCCGAGCAAATCAACAAGCGCAACAATGGCTGGAAGCCATACAACCTGAGGCGTCGAGACTCACTTCGCAGTCAGTTGGATGACGCACAAGACGAAGAAGACTCCTTAATCCTTCCAGAAGGTCGTATTCCTCACCCTTTCGAGAGCGATCAAGTGGACATTCGTCATCATCCATTCGCACGTGGGTGCAAAGCCTGTCTTCAGCTCGATCACAATTGCTCTCTGCTCGAAGATGAGTTCACATGGCCATGCTTGACCTGTGCTGATGATGATTGTGAGTGCGAGCTTCTGGTCGCTCCTGAGCGACGCAAGACATGCGAAGATTGTCGTCGAAAGAGAAAGTCGTGCTCGTATGTCAGTATGGCTAGCGATCCCACAAAGCCATGTGATGAGTGTGTGGTCCAAGGTTTCAGCTGTGTTGCAGGACCAGATCCGACCAGCATACGCGAGCGCATAAGCTACGACAAGGACTACAGCCAGGCAGTCACGCCCATCGAGGACGACCGCAAGTACGTGACCTGCACCGAGTGTCGCTCAGAGAAGAAGAGGTGCTCCTTGCGCAACAGGTACGACATGCCACCATGCGATTCTTGCCATTCGAGTGGTATTGCATGTACATTCCAGGAGCTCAAGCGCAAATCGTCCAACAATCTGGGCCGCTCGACAGCTCGGAAGCGGCAAGCAGAAGCGGCAAATGATGCGCAACTCATCCGCACCGCTCTCAACCATCCCGTCCTCTTCCTACATGAAGAGCCTACCGAATGCACCTGGTGCACACAGAATGTAGGCATACTTGGACACGGCACGCGCGAGATTGTGGCCGACCTCTCCGCAGATGGCCTCTCTTACACCGAAGTTTCCGGTGGTGAGAACGAAGACGGCTCCGATTCCGATCGCATGTGCATTCAGTGCACCATGGAGCGCTGTCGCGTCGTAGGCTGTGTGGAACATGAGCTCCGTCCAATCGAAGGTGCCAATTCCAGCTCCATTGATGTCGAGGCCATGTTTGCTCGTACTATGGACCATTCTCCTGCTTTACCAGAAGACAGGTGGTGCGCTGTCTGTCCCTCACCAGCTTTCTACGAGTGCTGCACGACACAAGACTTGGACATGTGGGGCAATGAGCTTGATCCACGAAGCAAAGATGCTGAGGGATGTGGACTTATATTGTGCGAGAACTGTGCTGTCTGCTATGGTGAGCTTGGGGATCTGGAGGAGGTCATCGACGCTGTGAATAACGAGGAGGCGAGAGAGAGCTGGTACCTGGGCTTGAGAGCAGACGCTGAGTTTCTGATGAGAGAAGGACTACTGGTCAGGAACGTGATGGGGCCTCCGAAGGACGGAGAAGCCATGGAGATACCATGAGAGATATTTTGACGGTTCATTGGGTCTTGGGAAGAATATGGTGATGATCTGGCTGCCTTTATGGCTTTCGTCTCGCTCGCTGATGGAAGAGTTTAGGATGCCTAAGGATTCTGCCAGGGTTGAAGTATGGCTTACCTGTACATGGTCAACACCAAACAACATGCACTTCCAGCTCTTCCCGATCGAAGCTGTCGACATTTGACGCCTCAGTGATTTATCAGACAAGGTTCTGCTCGTTAATGAGCTTTTCGGACTACCCGTGAGGGCGTCAGCGAAGGGACAGTCCCCAATAGGAGGCCATGATGACACTCGAGCACGCAAGCATATCATTCTCAAGTCATATCGCAACGCAAGCTGCTATCAACGAATGCGAAAGCAGGTCCGGCAGAACTTGGTGGTTGATGACCTCTTGGCCACCTCTCCACGCCATCCCAGAAGAAGCAAGGCTGAAACGCCACCTGCAGGTACCGAACAGGGGAGCGAGCTCCGTCGCGCTATCGAGCATCCTCATTTCCGCCATTGATTCTTTTTAAATCCCTCTCTTCAGTCTCTCTTTTCGTGTCCTTCGTTGTCGCTCTTTGGATAGACGTGTGCGTGTTCCTTGTTGCGTTGTGCCGGCAATATGCATTATTCTTCGTACATTCTTTCGAGCCTGGCTTTGGCTCAGGGGAGCATAGCAGGCGTGTTGAAAGTGAGACAAGGTGAGTAAAGAGCCATTGAACTCAGATGGTGGACTTTCCACGTCTTCAGACGAAGGACTAACGCAAGCTGATATAGACACATCTGTTTCGTCCTCGACATCTGCCGTCGCGACCTCCACCGGTGCCGAGGCTGGCCTCATCCAGACCACAATCAGTGGCAAGCCCACCACGCTGCAGGTGGCCGTGCCGACAGGTGATGCAACAGCAACACGATCCAACGACGCGACCGCAATATCGACATCGACCGGGTTCAATCCATTGCCTACAGAAGTCAGCCTTGGATCTGCAAGTATGCTGGCATGCAATGCTCCAGAAGGCAACCCGATCTGCCAGCCAGCGAACGAGACATTGATGAACACTGGTGACACATACTATGTTACCTGGGACCCAAGCCGGTTCGAAGCGAACACAACGATCTCTGTACTACTGAACTATGCCAATGACACATCGAATGGCAATCGCGTGGCTTGGACGTCGCCGGGCACCCCACGCGAGAAGGGCTTTGTCACAATCAAGATGGAGGATTCATGGCGGATGGACACGCGCAACGCGACTCTCGAGTTCGTTCTCACATCGTATGCCTCGAATTCGCAGAAGACGGCGCAATCAGTAAATGGACCGACAATCTACCTCGCCAAAGCCTCCTCGCACTACCCGCCACCACCAGAGAACAAGCTGCCAGATAAAACGAGTTTGATGATTGGTCTACCGATTGGTCTCGGTGCTTTGGCATTTGTGCTGATTGGTCTGTACTTCGGCATGCGCAAGCATCGCAAGATCGATGTTAGCCACATTATGGAACGCATGAGCCGGAACAAGGGATACGCTGGTCGCAAGTCGAAGAGGCAGAGACTTGGACTAAAGAAGGGCGCAATTCGATTGGAAGAAAGAGAACTGCATGATCCAGCTAGGGACTACAGAGATGCAGACGAGATCCATGCTGCACCTGCACGAGGAGACTATGGCCGTGAGGACTACGGCCGACAAGAATTCGCGAGGCCACCTGCTATCCCAAGACGCGGCACTGATGAGAGCTTGGGCAGTCTTGTCAGTGACAGGGGTCAGGGTGGTAATGCCTTCAGAAACGAGATCGAAAAGCAAAGGACAGGAAGAAGTGACATGTTCTGAGCTGGTCGAGGGGCGCATTGCTGACTTCGACGGATAATACATGTACCATTGCCCGAACGAATGCATTAGAATGAAAGACGAATTACTAATGATCCCAAAGACGGGTACAGTGCCCATGTCATGCGACCTCCAAGTTCAACCAGCCACCGACGATGACCTCTTACGCTCCAACAATCTCGTCAAGATCGACCCAGAATCTGCCCTCCTTCTCCGGAGTACTGTGCGCCAGTCCCGCAGTACCCGTTACGTTGTCGCTCATCGCGCTCTTCAGCACGCAGTAGTTCTTCTTTGTCCACCACTTGTCGAGCTTCTTCAGACCTCTCCGCGCTTCTCCCATATCCCTTGTTCGATAGACCGAGTCGATCTTGCGGACGTCCTATTGATCGGAGAGCAGCCATCGTTTCTCACTGGCATACCACTCCTCGTAGGTCATCTCTGGGCCGTGTTTCGCGTGAACATTGTTGAGGAGCGCCTCGCGAAGTTTTTCCCTGGCCAGCAGCAATTCGAGACCCTTCTTGACTTCTTCGTGGCGATGGGGAGCTTCCTTAGGCTGCGTTTTGCGTGGCTTCGCCTTTCTGGTCCTCGCCGATATTGCATTGAAGCACAACAAGCTTGTTGAGCCTGCTGCGTTCTGAAAGAGTGTGGTGAGATGCTCCGTGTCCATGGGAACGGCGCCCAAATCAAGGTATTCGAGTCTGTTGTGGCTCGCTAGCAGTAGCGATAAGCATGTTGCGCTCTTATTGCCAATGGCATTATATGCTTGTCCCAGATCTTCTGTGGCATAGCTGGTGCCGAGATCCAGCACTTTCAGATTGCGAACACCTGCCATCACACCAAGAACGATCTCGAATACGCCTTCATCGCTGAACCCCACAGATTGCAAAGCCAGACGCTCGAGAGTCTTGTTGGTCCTTAAAGCATCGCGCAGGACTCCGGCACCGTTATCGCCAAGCGGATTGTTCGACAGGTACAGAGACGTGATTGAGCACTGCTCCGAGCTCAGGTAGTTTGCAATGGCCTGTACGCCCTTCACGCCTATACCGTTGCCGTTGAGGTACAGATTTGTGAGCTTCAGTGGCTTAGCGGCCTTCAGAAGGCTCTCGAAAATGATCTCAACTCCAGCATCGCCCAGCTGTGTTTGGTCAAGGTCAAGCGTCCGCAAGTTCTCGGTCTCTGTGATCAGCAGCACGATTGCGCGAGCGTGCTCGAGATCCTTGTCAGTGGCCTCGAAACCCAGCGGATTCCGCTTCAACCAGATGTTCGTGACCGCAGGAGACTGGACAAGCGCTTCGACAAGCTCGTAGAATGCTGGTCCATGGATGGCATTGCCAGCCAAGTACCAAGTATCGATTCTGTACGGATGCTCGCGAATGAAGTTGGCGATCTCACGGGCTCCACTTGGGCCGATGAGATTGTTGCCCAGCAAGAAGTGTTTGATAAAGGTGTTTGTTCGAAGACTGTCCATCAAAGCCCCAATGTGCGTTGGTCCAACGACCATCTTGCACAGATCCAGTCTTTGATCTTCATAGACGACGCCTTTCTCAAACTCCAGAGCAGGTGTACCGTACGTCGGCTCTTTGATCGGTTTCCTCGCATGGAGCGTGTCGCTCTTGTGAGTGCCGTTCGCGCGAATGTGATCGAAGAATGGTCGGAGTGAAGCTTCGTTCGCAATATCGACTGGCATGGGTAGAGCAGGCGGTCCAAGCAACGATATAGGCTTCTTTATTGGGTCCCATGGTCCTTGTTGCACAATATGCGACCGCCAATCCTTCTCCGCTCGCTCCTTCGTACGCATTACGATGGCTTGAGCACGAGCATAGCGAACGGCTCGACTAATCAGCTTGCGAGCGTCCTCGTATCGTATCATCCCAGCGGTCTCGCCTCGATCTGGGAACAGAGCGCGAGCGATGTCAGCTGCAAGCTCTCGACGTCCAGAACCGCGCACGGGTAATTCCAGAAGTGGTGTCAGGACTTCGAGATCGAGGTCTTGGAATGGGATTTCGCAGAGTTCTTGTTCGCTGATCTCGCCGGGTAGGGAGCATATGTTGTGTTTTCCTAGGTGATCGAGCGCATCTTTCATCTGGCGAGCCAGTCGCATGGCCTCGGTCTCTTCAGGCTCCTTGATGGTGAGCTCGTCCAGAGCCTCGCCGAGCTCATTGGTTAGCCTTATACAAGACCTCATCGTGATAGCAGATCACTCACACGGGATTTGAATGTTGTATGCTCCCAGTCGTGATGTCGTGTATCGGCTGATTTCGTGTGCGAAAGAAGTGCCTCGATAGTGATTGATGCTGTTGGATGTTGGTCATGTTCTTTTCCTGCGAAGTACAATTTTCTGGATATTGCTGAGTCACAAGGAAGGAGTCATCTGTGATTAGGCTTTTCGAGGAAGTCTCGACCGGTTTCTAAAGCATATCCACGGAAGGAGCGACCAACAGCACGCCCTACGGATGCCTAGTCATCGCGGTGTCCTGGATCGAGTAGTCTGCTGCCCGTCTAATCACCTTCGTACAAATCCCATTGTCTAATGCACCTGGCAACATCTCTCGCATCTAGAATGTAGTTGGTGATGTCTTTGTTTTCCAGTCTTGCAGTTATAGAGCCTTGACAGACTTGAGTTCACTTTAGAGGTGCATCAGATGGTGGGAGAACACGACACAAATCTCAAAGAAAGATAGAACCCAGCCTAGTCATGCATTTTCATATATCATGTTCAATCTGCCTATTCCCAAAAACGAAGGTATCCCGTCCCTAAGCTGATGGGCCATTCGCAGCAATGATCGCCGCCGCATCCGGGTCGCTTTCTTCGAGCAACTCCGCAATCGTATCAGCATCCTCCTCCCTCTTCGTCAGACCACCCGCCGCCAACCCAGCAGCCTCAGGATCACTCTCCTGCAACAACGCGAGAATGGACGACAAATCCTGACGCTTCACCACCGTGGATGTGGGGATACCATTCTGCTTCGCGATAGCTGCCGCATCGGGGTCATTCTCCTCAAGCAGCTCGAGAATCGTATCGAGGTCCTCCTGCTGGCGCTTGTTCAGGCCGCCTGCTGCGAGACCCGCGGCTTCGGGGTCAGACTCCTGCAGCAGGGCGAGGATGGAGGAGAGGTCTTGACGCTTGGACTTGGACGTTGGGATGCCGTTCTGCTTGGCGATGGCGGCTGCGTCTGGATCGTTCTCCTCGAGCAGCTCGAGGATGGTGTCGAAGTCCTCTTGCTGGCGCTTGGCTAGGCCGCCGGCTGCGAGACCTGCTGCCTCGGGGTCGCTCTCCTGCAGGAGTGCCAGGATGGAGTTGAGATCTTGTGGGAGTGGTGCGGCGGTTGCGAGGGCGGCGAAGCCGAGGGCAATTGGGAGTGAGTATCTCATGTTGATTGACTAATTAAATATGAAGTATGTTCAAGAGCACAGCTCGAAGTTCGAAGTGAAGGCAAAGGAGATAAAAGTGCACAGCACGTAGGTCGAAAACGAAGAAGAGATCTAGGTATTAGTGCTGGAAGTCGGGAGTATGAAAGGCGAAAAGTCGCGCTGTTAAGAATGGGCCTCACCACGAGGCGAAGTCCTCACCTGTGACCGGAAGAAGCAATACTGAAGCTGTGCTCCAGATGCACAGATCCATCATGCAACCGCTTCAGCAACATGTGGTTGGATGGCTTCGCAAGCGCTGTAGTCGTACTCGCCAGAGCCAAGATCGATGTTTCTAGATCGACTCCAAGGCTTTTCTGCATCCGGGGAAACATTCTACCAAAAGATGGCCTGAAGAGGTGGCTTTTCAAGCGATGCGCCTCGCAAGACCGCATAAATCGGGCAAGATCTGGAAGAAGGCCAAGAGATCCGGTGTGAAACTTGGTTCCAGAAAGGATGCGTATGTCAGAGGCTGATGTACGGCTCCGGCAGTCGCTGTCTCAGCCTGTTTGGGATGAAGTCATGGCGCCACGGCGGCAACAAAAGCTTTGTCTTGACATAAGAGTAGGTCCTTGCGTCTTCTTATGAACTTGGTCTGTTGTCCAGCGGCTTTTCGGACGTAGTAGTCCGCGCTGTATGTCATAGAGGACGACTGGTGTCTCAGAAGTCGCACAGTTTGGAAGCTGTTTGAGTCAAGTCTTGCAGTGGACTGAGAGCTCGATCTTCGGCAATGCGGAGTTCAAATCTGAGCCCCCATCGTAACCCAAATTGTCGTGGGAGACCTTGACATGGCTCTAATGACTATTGCAAGAACAGCGACGGTGATGTAGAGAACGTAGGGCTCGATGGAAGAATGAACAGATGCGCTTTGCGGCATAGCCTAGGCCCAACTCAGCCTAGTGCATCGCGGGGCGCGGAGTCACTCCGCCCTCCATCCAAAGAATTATTCTGACTCTCTCCGCTCTACATTCACTGCCCTCCCAAGCCACTTCTTCACCAGCCTAACGTGAAGGCAACTAAGCAGTCATGGGCGTCTACGAAGAAGTCGAATTCGAAGACATGGTCTACGACTCCACGCTAGAGATCTACCACTACCCGTGTCCATGTGGCGACCGCTTCGAGATCTCGCTCGCCGACATGCGCGATGGCGAGGATATTGCACGGTGCCCTTCTTGCAGCCTAGAGATTCTGGTCATCTATGATGCGGTATGTATTTCTATCAGGAAGGGACTGTGAGAACGAAGACTAATTCGTGGATTCCTGTGTAGAAGGATCTGCCGCAGGAGAAGAAGCCGGAGGAGAAGCAGGCAAAGAGCGTGGCTGTCGCTGCTTGAATGATTCGACAAACTGGGAATAATCATCACAAGAGGAGGAGACCAGGAGGCTGTCAGCTAAGGGGATGGAGGATGAATGGGCAGATCAATGAGTGCATGGCACCCGAAGACAAGCAGTACGCACCAAAAACGACGCCTCGAATACACAGCGGGGCAGAGATAAGCCAGAAAGCCGCTTCGAGTATACATGGTGGGATGGTCATGCGCTCAAAGGCTCACTGAGATGGGTCGCAGCCTTGCGTGAGTACAGGTGGCCGTCGAAGCATCGAATGAAACATGTGAGATACAAGGCGGAATGGCCCAAATGCGAGCATTACGCTCGCAGGGCATGCGAAGGAATAAGGCATGAAGATACAGGGTCAATGGACAGTCCAAGATTTATCTCTTGAAAACACTTCCAACGCTTCAACCCCCAGCTCTCCCAAAGATCACGTTTCCTTCTCATCCTCACCCTCACCCCTCGCCCTCCTCAAAGCCTCCAACCTCTCCTTATTCCTCTTCGTAATGATCCTCAATGTATTGCTCCGCTCGATCTCAGCCATACTCTCCCAATTCGTGATCCGTGATAGCGTGCCATCCGTGTTCACCACCATGGGGCCCAGATGATCCATTTTCACGGTGCCTTGCCCTGAGGAGACGTCGATCTTCGTGGCTGCATCTACGTCGGCGGATGGAAGGGCTAATATGGGCTCTTTGCTTTCTTTTGAGGTTGACGAGGTTTGAGTTGGTCCTGATGATGGCGTGGACATGGTTGGAGAGGTGGTCGATGAGAAACGTGTTTGTGGACGATGGTGTATTCTTGAGCGCAGTAATGCTCTTCGTGCTGTCGGGAGTGTTCTCGGGAGCATTGGTGTCTTATTCTACTTGAGAGATGTGACGATGAGTAGGTTGATTTATCGATGGCGTTGGAAGTCACGGGGAAGTTTCTGGAATAGATGCCTCTTTGGGACAGGTGCAGCATCTGCACGACATCACGTATCAGTGTGCCAGAAAAGTTGGCTATCGTCTTTATATGGAGTGACAAGAAAAGTGTCATTAGATGCATGGCTATTCATCAGGTGCTGAGTTCCATTCACTTCACAGACTGTTGCTACATATCCTCACACACGACACGCTCTGCAAGAGGAACGCCAATCAAGCCAGCAGGTCAATTGACCCATTAGACAGCGGAGTCTGGATCAAAACCTGGATCTACACCTATCTCCTTCTTGAGGAGATATGTCAAGCTTGTCCCATCCCTCAGATACACCCAGTCACCCACGCCACTGCCCTCCTTCTGCTCCTGGCCCTCTGAAAAGAGAGCCCAATCGAACCGCTTCGGTCCCGAGACAGGCGATGACAGCCATATCTGCTTGTTCGGAGGCTGCTTATTGAGCACGTATGTGCCTTTCTCGCCCATGTCGATTGAGAGAACACCGGCCTTCGATGTGTTGTGATCAGTTTTCTTGCCCTGAATGTAAAATAGTAGATGGGCACCAATTACTTACGCTGTACTCCACATCCAAGTCGCCCTTCTGCTCCTGCCGCTCCTCCAGTTTCGACACCAGCGCCTCCATGAACTCGTCTGCTCGCGCATTGTACTCGTCTATACTGATCTCCGTCTTCTGGCTGGGTGGTTCTTCATGCGCTTCTGGGTTCGGCGCCTCGCCTTCAAGAGGTAGCTTGATCGATGCGCATTTCGCTGATGAGGAGAGGAGGCGCGGCGATGCCCCGGCAAGCGATGTGTATAGCGAGGGCGCGTTGGGGCGTAGATGGCTACGAGCTATGCTGGGCTGTAGTCTGCTGTATGCTCTGGCCTGCAGCTGGGTGCTCGATCGCCTGAGGCATGTCCGGAGCGCTTGTCTTGACATTGACTGTGTAGCCATGATCTCGAATGGGAGAATAAAGGTAGCGGCTCGTCGTGTACTGTGCAATTGGGTTGGTGTTGGTGTTGCTAATAGGTCTGATGTCACTTGTCGCAGGGGAAGCTATGGCCGCATCCCTGCACATCTGTCTCCACGACAAGCATCTTTCGCAGCACATGAATCTCAACGCATCGATCTTGTCGCAAACCACCTGGCAGCATGATAAACGCCGTGTTGGTCTTCAATAACTCGGGGCAACCCCGACTGACCAAATTCTACACGCAGCTGGTCTGTACACGTCTTCACAAGTGGAGAGGAAGACATCTAATGCGGGACACGACAGGATACTTCAGTGCAGCAACGACTGATCTCTGAGATCTTCACGCTCGTCGCGAATCGACCCGCGTCGAGCTGCAATTTTCTGCCGTACGTCCACGCCGAGCAAGTCCTACGTACTACTCACTTACAGAAAACATAGTCTCCCGCCCCTCCTCGCCGCCAGCTCAACCTCCACCTCGAGCAGCACCGCCCAACACAACGACACTCCCTCCCTGATAACCTACCGCCACTACGCGACCCTCTACTTCATCGTCATCTCCACCTCCACCGAGAGTCCGCTCGCCCTCCTCGACCTCATTCAAGTCTTCGTCGAGGCGCTGGACAGGCTCTTCGAGAACGTGTGCGAGCTTGATCTCATCTTCAATTTTGAGACGCTGCATGCGGCGCTTAGCGAGATGATCGTTGGGGGCGTGGTTGTGGAGACAGGTGTGGATAAGGTGGTGAATGGTGTTAGAGCGCAGGGGAGGGTGGCGAAGAGGCCGGGAACGGAGGGTGGGTTGGGTGCGTTTGGTAGGGGCCAGGGCGTCTGGGCTGGGAGGTGAACGAACATCTTGAAATGACCAGTATGACACACAAATTCTCGCACTTGGCCTGGAAGTAAGAGCACGGAGATAAGTACTCTCATGGAGCAGGTTTTGCAATGGTCACGCAAGGACGGAGCTGATCTGGGACATATCCATTGCAACGCTCACACTTGTGCCCCATGACTGTCACGGAGGACTCCGGTCTTAGGATCACAAGGCTCCCTGCTCCTTCGAGCATGAACCTTCGACCTTGTCATTGGGTTTCGCTTGCAAAGCCCTTCGAGTTCTTGCTATCGAGTCACACGACATGGCGGAAGACCACAAGTCGCAAGCTTGATCTCCTTCATAAGCATGCAGATTTCATCAGCAGAGCGAGAAGGTGTTATCGGTCATGTGACGCCATTCACGATGATTGACGACCGGACGTGTCCTCAATAGCTCGAGGCAACGTGTTCTGCACGCTGAAACTCTGTCGGGGGTTTGCGCGAGCACGAGCATGTGACTATGAAGCA
This sequence comes from Scolecobasidium constrictum UM 578, assembly GCA_000611715.1. Lineage (NCBI taxonomy): Eukaryota > Fungi > Ascomycota > Dothideomycetes > Venturiales > Sympoventuriaceae > Scolecobasidium > Scolecobasidium constrictum. Next base: position 121,425 of record AZYM01000270.1, on the reverse strand, counting down.
GAGTAGATGCTCTCCTCGGACACGCAAAGCATTTACTTGATAGACTCCAAACTTAAGCTATCAAGATCAACTATTGTCTTGCTCTTCGTTTTTATTTTCGGCCACGCGGGAGCTTCCAAGCTCTCAATTTAATACACTTCGTTCAAATTATGGATCAACATAAACCTTCATATGGCTATGCGTGCGTGAGCTCGTCCACTTTTGGAGCAAATGGTCCATTTGTCAAGAGCAAAACTTACATTTGGCACGTATCCGGCATCTAGATTTGGAATGTTGACTTTGGCCTCAGAGTATAAATTTAAAAGAGCATGAATGGACAATCTGTCCTCCCTAATCTTCTGTATAATCTCCTCCCCTCTCCTCTAGAACTTCTTCACCAAACACCACAACTTCGAACAAGAAAGACCGACTACAAACGCTTTCCAACCTCAACACCAAGTTCAATCAAAACCAACCAACCAACCAACCAACCAACCAACCAACCAACCAACCAACCAACCAACCAACCAACAACCAAAACTTCGCCAAGATGGGTTCCTGCTGCTGCTGTGAAGAGCGCCCCGACTACCGCGGCTACTTGGCCAACGACCGCGTGTGGAAACCGGGCATGAAGTCCATGTACACGACGGCGGACAGCAGCCGCCTTCACTGGTCGCGCGAGTCGCTTCCTCCCCGCTCGGTGAGCGGTCTGTCGCATCGCGGACACCACTCTCGCGGCTCGAGCTGGAGCAGTGGACGTGGGGTGCGGGGGAGTGATCCGGGGCATTGGTGGTGATCTGACTCCCTGGGCCATCTGAAGGGTGGGGGGTGTTGTAGTAAGTTCGTTCTTACCTATGTGGTCTTCTTGTCTAGATGGAAAGAGAATTGTGCAAAGCAGCGTATATTCTCCAGGATCTCAGAATATCTTGAACCATTTCTAGTGATCTTAGAATTGGTCGATATGCTCTAGGATCCTGTTTCTCGTCTTGAGATTTGTGCTCTGATCAGCTCTATCCTCTTATTTTCTTGTCTAGATGGAGGACGTCGCTGATGATGGAGTGCAGGGCGACAGGAGATGGTAGAGGGGCGATCGTAGAGGGTGGGGGGAAGGCTGGTGGTAGAGCCTGATAGGAAGTTGACATTGATGGTGGCAGGTTTTCTTGGGTTCATTCGTTGGCGTTAAGGTTGCATTTGGGTTTCGTCTGTGTCAATTGGGGGGAACTGGCTTATTCGTTGGCGTTAAGGTTGCATTGGGGTTTCGTTTGTTTCGTTCGTTTCGTTCGGAGAAGAGCTGTCATGTCACTCGCTGCACGACATCCGTCAGCAGTGGATTGGGCGGCAGTATGGTTAGCTTGCTATAACGAAAGCACACTCGTTTGTTCTAATTCTCAGACCATTCGTCATCGCTTTCTTGTTCCTTTCCGTCATGTGAATGTCCATGATCTGGATCGTCGCTCGCTTTGGCAGCTCACCTCACTACTCACGCTGACAGTCTTTCAACCTTTCAAGCCGCGCGTTATCGCCTGGCTCTAATAGTGGCAGAAATACTGTCCCAACAAGATTGCGAACTCAGTATTCTAGCCAGATCTTGAGTAGGCCCACTGCGATTTGTGCGGAAGTCCAAAAGGTGCTGGCGTCATAGGTCTGCGCGGGTCAAATGATGGATCTTATTGAAGATGATGACTGAGCTCAAATTTCGTTGCTATCGTCTTCGAGCCTCAGTCTGAACCATCAGCTTCAACATAGCTAACTCTGCTAGCTCGTTTGCTCGATCTGGCTCCCTTAGGAGCTTTCGCGACAGGCTTGGCTGGCAGCTCCTCTTCCTCATCATCCAAGTCAAGGTCATCATCTTCGTTCTCACTGTTTGACGGCGTAGGCACAGCCTCTGGCTCCTTCTTCTTCGCCGGCTTGCCCTTCTTCATCGCGCTACCTTTTTTCTTCGGCTTCGGAGTCTCGGCAGCCTCGAATTCATCGTTGATCTGGCGAAGTGCTTCGTCTTCGACCTCTGCCTTGACGTTATCCGCCGCCCCCTTCTTGGGTGTCGCTTTCTTCTTCGCAGGTGTTGCAGCTTCGGGGTCTTTCTTCTTGACCTCGCGCTTCTTCGGTCGTAGCCATTCTTCCATGCCTGGAGGCCAGTACACCCTACCTTCAAGGCCACCCATACCGATTTCTTCATCGGGCACAGGCACTTCTTCCTCCTCTTCCTTGATCTCTTCGGCTGCTTCTTCCACTGGGTCTTCGCCCTTCTTCGCACGCTTTTTCTTCGGTGCTGGTTTCTTCTTGCCGAAGTTCTTGTTGTCGTCCCATCGGATATGTGGCCGGATGTCGTTGAACTTCTCGAAGCCAGGGAGCTTGAATATTCTCATCAGCTCAAGAACAGCCTGTTCCTTGTCCTTGGCTTCAATCATCAAGTCCATGTCTGGTGCGCACGGCGGTAAAGTTGCAACACGAGGACTGTGCTTTCGCCTTTCACGTGCCGTGATAGCCTTGGGCGTAGGCTCAGAGTAATGCATCTTCTGCGTGATGCCCTTCTTTGTCCATGTCTCGCGAATCACAGGGTACAAGTCCATGATATCCTTCGTGCCCTCTCTGATCTTCTCCTTATCAAACACGATGTTGTGGTGGTGGTAATCGAGAACCAGCGGAATGTTCAGCTCCTGACAGATAGGGAGTAGGTCGTGTACAGACCATCCCATGTCATCGTTCTCAAGCACGAGCCGGTTCTTGACAGATTGCGAGAGCCGAGCATAGTTCTGACGGAACCGGTCGAGTGTCTCTGCCTTGCCTTCAAACATGCCGCCCATATGCAAGATCATGACAGCGTCTCGGTTCTGTTGCTCTGGCAGTTTCAAGAGGGTGAGCATCTCGTCGTGGTAGTTTAGGTCGCGGATGGCATCCTCCACGACTTTGTTCCGCGGTGAACCAAGCTGGGTGAACTGTACTGGACGTAAGCATGAGTGAATCACGGCTATACTTTTTCAACTTACTTGACCTGGATGAGTCGTGACTCGATGCCCCAACTCTGCAATCACCTTGCCCACCTCTCCCAGCGTCTCTGAGGCAAATGGAGCAAGCTTGTAGCCATACTCTTCATGACTGGCAAACGGAAACATCTCGCTGCTCAAGCGCATAAACTTGATGCCATACTTGTCGTTCCATCGGATCATCTTGGCGATATCGCGGGCATTGGCCAGGCCAAGTTGTTCGACCCATTTCTGCCCGAGCGCGATATCCGCGGGCTTCTCCTTGTCTGGTCGATTTTTGGTCGGATGTTCGGGCTGCGACGGGTCTTTGAGAGGATGGCGGTGTTCGAGGATGGAGGCGATTCGGCATGTTCGTGAGCTGAAGACTGGTGGGTTTGAATAGCGCAGATATGTGCACAGACAAGCCTAGAGCGTGTCAGTAAGCAGCAGGAAGTGTCTATGCAGCGACTTACATAGCCCAACCGACCTTTCCAGGGCAGTGGCAGGTAATCACTGTTCACTGGTGGAGGTCTCAGCATCGCTTCCTTGATCTCCTCCTCGTCAGCTTCTTCCTCGCCCTCAGCTTCTGGATCCGCCAGTGCCTCCACACCAGGCTTCGGCTTTTTAGGAGGCACGACGGCATCGGCCTCTTTCTCCTCTTTCGCTGACTTCGCAGCAGCTTTCTTTGCACCACGCTTCTTTGGCTCCGGCTTCTCCACCACATCATCTGGCACATCTGACAATGGTAATTCCTCGCGCTCTGCAGCATCAGGTGAAGCCCGCAAAGCACCAGGTGCATCCATCACCTGGGAGTTATCATCTGGATTCGTGACACTAGCCTTGGAACCCTGCCTTGATGCTCGAGGTCGCTTCGGTGGTGGTGGCATCTGCTCTGACGCGTTGTAGGTCGGTCCATTGGGCAGTGGAATCTCAACATTCGTCTTTGCCGGACCGTTCTTCCCAGCTGCTAAAGCTGAAGCTTTTCGTTTCGGTGCCATTGCGAAGGATGCTTTGAGAACGAGTGGCGAGTTGGACTGTCTGATCAAGACGCGTCGAATGGGCAGGAGAAAAGACGTGTACATCCAACGAAAGCAATTACGAAAGTTGATATTGAGTTGAAGCAGGTTCAATTGAAGCAAACCATTTCTTTTGAGCGCTCTCTATTTTCTCAGTCGTGACGTGCCTGCGTAGGTGATCTCGGACCCTTTCTTCGATGCGCGTCTTCCCAGCGCGATCGAGCCAAAACGTCATCGATGCACTTTCCGATGCTTGTTACACATGGCATTTGGCATTGGGATGTGAGAGACTTGCTTTCACGTATCGTTGCCCGCCCTCTTCATGACTGTATGATTGCCAGCTTGCGGTGCCTCCGCCGAGAATGCTAATGTCGCGCAGATGCAAGAGATGCTCTGCCCCTGTTGGCGATCCGCGATCGAAAATCGAGCGAGTAAAAAATATCCTGCCAAAAGTTATGACCCAGCCCAGTTTCGTGGCCTCGGCCTCCTGTCAGAACTGTCACCAGTCACCACCAGCTGAACATCTGCAACCAAGAAACTCGCGAGTCAAGAAGCGAAGTGGCATGCAAGTCTCAGGCAATTGTGGTCAAGAATTGGCTTCTTGAAGTCTTAACTTAAGCCTCTCCGCACCGCAAGCACTTCTTCTTCCGTCGATAGCCTTGCGCAGGTCCACCCAATCACAATTTTCCAGCAGCCATGTCGGCTCCTGCACTTGACATCTGATTGCGCCTCCCGATGCTGATGAAAGCCAACAGGGACGGCGAGCTGGCCAACACGGCTCGGCCCACTCTCGAAAGACGGCAAGTGTCACGCAGCCGTAACGCACGAGCAAGGAACACGGACATGATGGGAAGCATCGGAAGATCCAGAAGGGACGCACAGCAACCATGTACCCCATGTTTCGCGACGCCTCGCTTATTCTACTTCATGCCGTCTTTTTGATGAAGTCCGTTGCGGCTTTTCACGACCGGACTTCGGCCACAATTCTTTTGCGCAAAATGTCAGAGAGGAGAGAGAGTGGGTCGTGGATCTGCAGTAGAGATACAATCGCTACCAGAAGCGAGTGCCGATCTGAATGATATATCACAATAAGCTCGATTTGGTACACACTTATGAGGAACAAGCACCACGGAACCAGGACCGTCCCAGCGATCGCTGCCTTCTCCAGAGTCTCCAGTGGAGAAGAATGGACTTGTAAGCCCCTGCCTGCCCAACGGTCGGGTGGAAGGTGCAATTCGTTTCGCGGTTGCAGTAGTAGTTGGGTTGTTTTAGGAAAATGTGGTAGAAGGAGCACGGAGAAAATCACGCTAGCATGCAGGGCGTCCTCACCAAAACTTCAGGAACCACACGCAGAAATGAGTAGGCCCGAATGCCGCCTATGACTGCGCAATCCGAAAGGGAGGGACCGTTCAATCTAGCATCAGGAGATAATTCCATAGCACTATAGGATCGACAATCTGCTCCACCACGGCCCTACTGCCTCGTCGTCAGCAGACACACTGATCGCACCGATATCGTGGTTGTGAAGTACAAAGGACTTTTTGGTGCTTCTGGTTCTTGGACTCTCCTTCTTCTCGCTTACCTTCTTCAACTCATGCCATGTGGCGAAGTCCGCCGCCATCTGCACCCCACCGGACGCATAGACGGAATTGTGCATATCGCCCGTGATTACTCGGTTCGTGCTGCATGGTTAGACGCCAGCCGCGGTCTTGGATACGTCTCTGGAATACCGTTTGGAAATTTTGAGGGGAAGAGGCTTGGTATCAGGTCTTGGACAGACATTATTGACAGCGGAGGTCTATAATATCGCTCCTGTGGAACGGGAGCATATCTTCAACGCTGTTTGCAAATTCGCCTTTCGAGAAAGGTTCGCGAAGTTTTGGCTTTGGGCTTTGAAACATGGCGGGAGGTGAGAATGTTCACTGATGCAGCAGAAATGTTGCACATATGTGTGGAAAAGAGTGCTGATGCTAGACCAGGAATCCATCCTCCTACCTCTGTGCTAGCACAGTGGGCGCAGATCTCGAACCCCAGCAATCCATCGGAGACACGTGGCTGGGGCCTGACGATACTCTGTATCATCCTCTTCACGTTGACATTTGCGACTGTCACTGCGCGTCTCTGGGCTCGCATCATAGTCAGGAACACCGCTGGCCTCGACGATGCGGTGATCGTCGCTGCCATGCTGCCCACCCTTGGGCTCGCTGTCGCAACCGCCCTTGGATCACAACGATACGGCTTCGACAGGCATGCATGGGATCTGTCTCCTGAGATGGCCACCTCGAGTCGCAAGGTCACCCTCGCCATCGAAGCATGCTATATCGGCTCGACTGGCCTGACCAAGATATCGATCCTTCTCTTCTATCGCCGCATGTCTGCCGGCTCCGTCAGTCCAGCGTTCCGCTTCATCGTTCATGCCAGCATAGCTTCGGTCGTCGCATACATGATTGCCTTCTTGCTGGTCGGCAGTCTTGGCTGCAAGCCACTAGAGGCATTCTGGTTACAAGCCAACACAGAGTGGGCGATGACACACCAACCTGGAGTGACATACACATGCATCAACGAAGGCGCCATGCTCCTCGCAGCCAGCGGCATAAGCATCATACAAGACTTCCTCGCCTGCGGGCTGCCCGTCGTCCTCTTCTGGAAGCTTCAACTCCCACGGCGCCAGAAGATCGCTCTCGGCGCCATCTTCGGCGTCGGCTTCTTCCTCTGCATCACAGGCATCCTCCGCATGTACTACATCCACCGCATTTTCTACACCACGTACGACGTCACGTGGGCAGCCTGGGAAGCCTGGATCTGGACCGTGACCGAAGCCCACGTAGCCATCATCTGCGCGAGCGCGCCCGCCCTCAAAATCTTCGTCAAGCGCTATTTGTCCAGTTTCCCGAGTATGTCACGCAGCCTGCGGCCCTCGCGGCCCGGCAAGACGGGCTACACAACGCACTATGGACAAGATGAGTCTGCTTCGGGGATGGTCACGGCTAACACGCATCGGCAGCGCGGGAAGGGAGTCGAGTTGGGCGGGATCAGTGTGAGGAGGTCGGTGGAGGTGGATTATAGGAGTATGAGTGTTGGTGCGGAGGAGAAAGGGTCGGTGCCGGGATCGCTGAGTGATACTGAAGTGGAGAGTCAGACGGAGAGAAGGCCAAATTCTTCGTGGTTGAGCATTAATCCGAAGCGCTCGCGTGGGAATTTGTAAGACTTTGTAATAGTATTCACCGATATGACAGCATTTCAATACTGCTATGATTCCGTTTGCGTAAGGTGCGCTGGTGAGGCAGCACCGTCTGAATAGTGCCTCATCGACGTCCAGCGTACAATGCGCGATCACCCAAGCGGGATCTCTTGGTACATCGAACTCTTCGCAACCGAAGAGAGATTTTATGGGATGATACTGCGGTCCCGTTGGCTTGGTGAACAGCTCGAAAAAATCGTGGAGCATTGAGCACACTGGGTTTCCTTGCAAGACAGACTGCGAAATACTGCGTAATGCTAGTTTCCTGTCATCATGCCTTGCCTTTGCCCTTTGAGCGAGATCTGGGCGGTGCCTTGGTAATTGGTTCGCTCGTTGTTGTCGGGTGCTCTTCTGACTTTGATGCATCCCCCGGGAGCTTTTCATCCTCATGCTCATCCTCACTATCGCTCAACTCGTCGTCCCAACCAAAGAACTTCATAGGAGCAGCTTGAGCGCTGCCAGCGCTCTTCCCCTTGCCCGCCTGTCCGACATCGCCTTCACTTTCACTTCCTTCATCCTCACTCGCGCTCTCACTCGTGTCGCTCTCCCTCTCCTCCCCAAACACACCCTTCACATCTCCATTCCTCAGCGCCGCCAAAACAGCCTCCCTGGCCTTCTCAGCAGCCTCCTCCTTCCCCTCCAACCACTCCCCATCGAGCCTGCTCTTCCCTCCCGCACCACCAGACAGAATCTCCGCCTTCCTCGCCTCCGTACTCCGCACAATCTCCTCCAGCCTCTTGCGCCTCTCATCCTTCTCATGCTTCTCCATCTCAGGTTTTATAGCGAGGTACTCTGCCAGCGCCTTCGCCTCGTTCACCGTGCGTATGCGCCGCCCGTCCAGGGTGCGCGAAGACCCGTTCTGCTCGCCTTGCGCACGCTTCTTGCGCGAAGAGATGCGACCACCTGCTGCGCGGAGCTGGGAGCCGAAACCACCTTTGCCGCCGCAGAGGCCTGCTGAGAGGCGGAGGGGTAGGAAGTTGCCGGTGCCATCTTCGCTTAGAAGCGTGGAGACTGGCTCGCCTCTATGAGAGCGGAGGAGCTTGTTCGATGTGGTTGTGAGGACGAGGTTTGTGGCGTTGGATGGTAGACGACTGCTGACGATCTGCTCGACTTCGCCGACTGTGGACGTGGATGAGACCTGGAGGTTGAGCGTCCGTGGAAGCCCAAGACCAGGAAATGTGGTGAGTAGGACGTTGATCATAGCCATCGCAAAATCTTCAGCCTGTTTTATGCAATAAGTGAGGGCAAAAGTCAAAGTTATTCGAGACCTCACGATCTCAAACTCACGACCCAGCCATGACATTCCCAGTCACCTGACCCTGTCCACCCCTGCTCAAAAACCTGGCCCAAGCGCCCTCCGCCAAACGTTTTCTTCGCCGCAGCCTCACATTCTCTCTCCTTCAACCACACAGACCTGTGCCCCCAGCGCTCCCACTTCACGTAGGTGGTCGACCGTGCTGCGGTGGCGCATTCGACGCATCCTCAAGGAGCCACCCACCTGCATCTCCATGGTGTCAATCATCCCGTCGACAGGTCTAAGAATGAACAATCGTTCCTTGCTCCGGAAGGCGCTTGAATTCTTCGTGAGTTCGCGCTGTGATGGGTGGAGCGTCGCGCCTTATTCTATCCGTTCGCGAGTTTCTGGCCCATTGGGTCCTGAGGATTAAAGGGTAAACCAAGGCAGCACACATTTCCTGTTTTCAAGTTTTGGTTGGTGCAAGTTGCCCGTGGCATGAAGTCTTCTGTCGAAGCTTTTCTGGTCATGTCGCGTGTCCAAGAAGTGTGCATTTCACTTCTTGCGATGTTCCAAGGTTTCCAATAGAATTGATAGGGCGATGGAAAGGTCTAGAAAGATTCGAGAGGGAATGCACAGTATTTGTAGTATCAATTCAGAGCTTGGTGTTGCTCATGTTCGTTCGATTTTTGCAGACGCATATTCTACGCCTAACCATAGTATGCCTCAAGTCTCAATACATGCAAGACCCAGCAGAAGCAAATACCATTCGCCGTGCCCATGACCATCATATCCACAACGTCCACTTCTACTTCCTGATAGCACGCTGGTAGAAAGCCAGCTCCTCGCCCTCAAGAATGTAGCCGTCAGCACGACCGCTCTGGCCAGGCCGCGACGTCACAACAGCGTACAGGCGACCGGCCTCGAACTGCTTCTCGAGAGCGTTCTCGACCTTGCCGGTCTTCTGGCGGTCGGCGTGCTTCTTCTCGACGCTCTTGCTGACCTTCTCCTTCTCTGGCTCGTCCTTCTTGGCCTGGCGCTTGCGGCCGAGGTTGGCGCCGTAGTGGGCCTCGTACCATTGTCTGAATGGGGCAGCATCGATCTGGATGACAGCGGACTTGGTGAGGGTGTTCGTTCGGATCAGTTCGTTGTTGGCTGGCATTGGTTAATTTTGCAATTCTCCTAATTGCAGACTGCTGCGCCGGCGATACGACATACAAGGATGGTAGACGACACCAATGACACGGGTCTTGCGGGTGATGGCCTCTGAGCCCCACGAGAAGTTACCGCTGTCGAGGCGGAGAGCACGGAACTTGCGGTTGCCGCCACGGGTGCGGACCAAGTGGACACGCTTTGCGCCGATACGGGTGTTCGCTGGCTGTCTGCAGAAATTGTCAGTCTCCTCTTGTCCTTCCTTTCCACATCATGAAGGAGTAGTGTTACTCACCTGCCCTTCTCGAAGGCACTTTAAGACATAGACATGTCAGTAAAGTCTCGAACGCAATAAAGCATTCGGGTTATGCATACCGCTTCTTACGATAGTATGCGCGCTTCGCACCGGAAGCGGACCTCTTGTGACGAGAATCACGAGAGATACTGTGGTTGTAGTTGTTAGCGGAGGTTCGACGATGAGGATAGAGGGTGGGCTCGTCGTTACCCCATGATTGCGATTGATGAAGGAGACTGTTGCGCTTATTAGCGATGATGAATTGGCAATGGGCAGGGGAATTCTGGCTTTACCTAGCGGTGGCTGTTCTTCTTCAAATGGTGGTTGTCGATAATCGTGAAATTTAATCGCAGCCAAGCTCGAAAATCAGAAGTGCGATGGTGGATGGCCCGAGCGTCAAAAAGTTCTTGCAGCCTCAGGCTGCATCGTTCAGTTCGCAACAGCTGCCAGCCTGACTGCTCGAACGCTACAACACCACAAAACGAGGACTTTTTTCCAACTGGAAAGGCGAGAGGCTATCGAATTGGCTTGCAGCTGATGCTGTGTATCTTACTCCGAGAGAAAGTCGCTCACTTTCGCTCTGCTTTTTGACAATTTGAGTATCTTCAGCCTTACCCCCACAACTTCGTATCATAGCAGAAGTCTTGAACAGCTGCTTCGAATGGACGTTTCGTCTCTGCAATAGATCACGATTCAATCCGTTATGATGTCGCTGTACGAGACGGCTCCCATGCCGCAGCCTGAGAAGCAGATCAGGCTGCTCAAGCTCGAGTCCAAGACCTCGGAGCATGACTTCAGCTACTCACTAAGCACTTATGATCCGGTTGAGGATTGCCCATCCTATGTGGCTATATCATACACCTGGTATGTTTGGGTGAATCTACTACAATCGTACACAAGGGAATCAGGTGTCGTGGAACCGGAGCAACTCTGTCTTTTCGTGTCTCGCTCTGCGTTTTCAAGACATGCACAAGATGTTCTTGTTACCCACCCAAGCCGAACGATACTGACCTGAAGTCTAAGGGGCGACGAAAGTCCGTTGCTACCACTCAAAGTCAACGGGATGATCGTGCCCACTCGCATGAATTGCTGGCACGCGTTGTGGCAGCTTCGTAGCAAATCGCCCGGATCTCATCTCTGGATCGATCGCATCTCTATCAATCAGGACGACCTGGCAGAAAAGGGCGTACAAGTCGCGCGTATGGGTGACATATTTCGTCAGGCAGACTTGGTAGCGGCATGCCTCGGACCAGGCAATACGTTGACCAAGCTTAGCAGAATGAATCGACTGGACTCAAAAGAGGCACGCACCTATTGGGATGAGCTCAACTCGTATCCGTACTGGGACCGGGCTTGGATACGGCAAGAACTTCTCCTCGCTCAGGACGTGGTCATCTACTGCGGGGCTTCGAGTTTGCGGTTCGATGAGCTGGAGAAGCATTGGCTATCTTGGCACGGGCCTGAGAAGGATGATCGCCCGAAGTTCATGCAATTCGGCAGAAAGTCGTTCTACGCAACGAGATCTTGGGAGGACTCACTTGAAATTCTCAAGTTGTCCTTAACATCGCAGTGCTCAGATCCAAGGGACAAGATCTTCTCCATCCTATCTTTGTTTCCATCCGATGATCCGATAGTCACGACAATCCGGCCAGACTACAGCATCTCACTCATCGACGTGTTCCATCAAGCTCACAAGGCATTGACTGCGGATCAATACTTGCGGAATTTGCATCGAGGTGTAGCTGACATTCTTCTGCAGCTTGGGGATGGTCTCGGATTGGACTACGAGGAAGTCTGTTCTGCACCCACCCTGGCTCTGAGCAAGAAAGACGATCTGCAGGTGAGCTCGTGGAACGATGGGCATTGCATAGATCTCGCGTTCTATGGACTCACAGAGATACTGGAGGCTGCCAGGTTGCCTGTGGGAGGACAATCCCAAGACGGCGTTATCATTCAGCCTCCTGTCCTGCTCAGCGGAATTCGCCGCTTCGAGTCGAGCATACCTGAAATCAGGCGCTGGTATCCCATAGAAATATATTATGGTGGACCCACCTCGTCGCCAGAGCGCCCATGTAAGCTACTCCTCTGGACTTGGCCTAATGGCTGCACCCATAGATTCGTTGTGCATGAAGATGTCTGCTCCAACGACTCAATTGCTATACTGGACTGGGAACGAGGGCAGGCCCCTCATGAGCGACCGGCCTCGCAGTCTTGCGTGATTTTGCGACCCTCAAATGGCAGCATAGGTCCTAACATTCAGGATGCTGCTCGGACCTACGTTCTTCACAGTTGGGCTTACTTGATAGACGAAAGGACTTTCCAGGACTTGGGTCCGGCCTATGGTTATGGGCCAAGACTGCAGCGCCCAGAAGATGCGGGCTCAGAATATCAATTCCTTCGAACACTTGGGTCTGTCGGTGTATATATATTGCGTTTCTCAAAGCTGAACTGGCGAGAAGCGTTTGTCGATCATTGCCAACAGTCCACCAAAAATGGCTACATTCGTTTGCCACCTCAAGCCATCACTCAGTTCTCATACTGCTCGGAAAGCCATCATCTGGGTCTTTCGAAGACTGCTGGGATTGAAGTTCAGGTTTCACTGACAACGGGACTGTAGTGAACAAGAATCTGTAGCAGTAATTAGGTCTGCATGCGCTCTCAGATCAACTTAATTGATGGCTTCTGTGTCTCTACAGACCCAGCCTGCAGCACAGCACGAAGGCGAAGTATCTGCCGACGCGGTCCCAATTTCTTTCGGTGTTGAGAACGTGAGCAATCTATTCGCTGCTTCGAAAGTTCGAAATGTGATGTACAATATCCTCAACGTCTGCCCATCTGCTTTTTATCGCGCTTGACATGATAGCTATCCCGAGCCTCGCATTTGCGGTCAGCTACAGCCCGACAACCGAGAGGATAAGGCGGCGAAATGAGATGCTATCATATAACGGACGAGGACACCTGCCCACTAAGGCGACCGAGCTTGTTGGCCACACACTGAGACACAAGTGGCACGTCAAACAATCTATCACCATCCACTATCGGTGTTTCAGTGATGGTGTAGTCTGCCGGAAAACCACCTGCCGCCCACGTCACGACTCCGACGAAGACATCCGAGTTTTGGCTACCACAGTCATCAGTCTGCTGGTCATACTTGCGGATACAGAAACACTCACTTCAGAAAGTCCATCTGCTCGCACAAATACCGCATACAGCTCTCCTCGTTCGGCCCACCGCCTGTCTCCGTCAACATCGCCATCCTCCGATTCTCTCTCAGATACTGCGCCAGCGGTGCAAACGCCTCATCGATGTTGTTCGTAACACACTCAGCATGCGTCCCACTCCTGTCCTCATCAAGATACGCATGCACATTGTAAACCAGATTGTGGAACGTGCCATCCGGGTTCTTGACCAGACTCAATGCCTGCGCACTGCCGCTGCTGACAAACGTCTTCGCACTCGCGTAGTCCGTTCCAGGTAGCAGGATCATCTGTTCCCGTGCTCCAGCATCTCGGATCGCTGAGACGGTCTTCTGCACCGTCTCCGCCCAGGTCGAGATATCCAGATCATGCGGCTCGTTCATGATATCGAACGCCACGTTGGACACGTTGGCGTACCGCTCCGCAATCTGCGACCAAAGCGAGGTGAACTGCTCATTAGATGCGCCGCCCTGTCCAATGATTCCACCATTCCACCGCGCATAATTATGCAAATCGATAATACACAATTCCGCGCCCGTACTCAGACACCCCTGCACCAGCCTGTCATAAACAGCAAAATTCTCCTCGTCCAGTGGACCGTTCAATTGGTCATTCACGAGGTACTGCCACGACACGGGAAGCCGGAAGGTGTTCAGCCCGTCGTCCTGAATGAAATGCTCCATCTGCCGCATCGCGGTGCCATTGCTCATCACGTCCATGACCTCGTCGAGTCGGCACGTACCGTTCGTCTTGCAGTGGAAGTCAAAGCCCGCGATGTTGATGCCGCCGAACTTGACTCTCCCGCTTTCTTGTGGTGCTGCAGCATCGGTCGCGGACGCCACGGCTGGGATGGAGGTGTTCGCCATTGTTTCCGTAGGTGGTGTGATCGTGGGGCTGGTCCGTACAGCGCGTGCTGGCAGTGATCCAACCGAGGATACTGGCTCAAGCGTGATCGTTGTACTCCTTGTGGAACCCGAAGCTCGTCCCGTTGGAGTCGCTGTGGTCGCATTGAGCAACATTGTGGTGGTCGTCCCATTGCTCATGGCTACGATGAAAGTCCCATTCCCCAGGCCGGTGATATTCATGAACGGGGCGGGTTGATCCTGGAAAGGCGGCGTGAAGCTGGATGTCTGGCTCGCTGCCAGTGGCATTCTGAGTGAGGGGAAGGCGGAGGAAGATGGTGTGGCATCTGAGCTCGCGAGCCGGTCGTCGAGCTGTTGTTCTCTGTGCACGCGGTTCATGTGCGGCGCAGCAGTCGCAGCAGTAAGGAGTGTGGACCAAGCCACCAAGGCAGAAGAAGTAAACGACTTCATAGCGCTACACGACAAATGAATCGCACTGGATGGAAGAGCACTTTAACACGTCAAATCCGGAGGTTGTATACCCCCATAGTGTCCTCGACCGAAGCCTCGTACTTATCCTCTGCGCAGCCCTCGCAGCAGGACAGTGATGTAAGAGCCTCAGCATCTCTGTCCTCAAGCGTGTGATACGAACGCTGATGTCAACTGTTCACGCGGGAGTGAAGAGAGTACGGCGCTCGTTCGCACCGGACATATTACATCGCGATCGCAGTGGATTCCCAGAGACGACGGCGCAAATCCAAGATCTCAAGAAGACCTGCAGAGACGGTCATCGCTGAGGGCGCATCATCTGCATACGGCGCCAGACCAGGTGACTGGACGGGCATATGCCCTCTCTGACGTCGCCGCGAAGCAAATACACAGAGCAGACGCGTGGAGAGCCGAGCACATGAGGTGACAGGTGATCCGGCGGCGTCGGAGATACAGCCGGTGATGAGGCTGGCAGTCAGGCTGGGGCGGGAGATCGACAGCGGTGCAGATCCGTGCTTCCTCGACACCTCGAAACACTTGTCCAATGTTTACATGCGTTTCGTTGTGTATAAATGGCGCCCGTACATATATGAAACCACGGATGGGAAGTTTTCCGAGCAGCTTACGGAGTATTGCAAGTCGTAAACACGCAGAAGAAATCATTGACATCGGACCCCGGAATTGTGTCCGTGTCTAGTTGAATGCCACACCAAGCTCTTTGCTGCCTTGCTTGAAGAAAGAAAAGAACCAGGAATGGAAAGACGAAGTGCAAGCGGTACTATGCTCTCGTATTAGACGCCAACACTGCTATCTCTAGATCTGACTCTGTCCTGCACGCATCCAGAGGCGGTGCCTGCTTCCCTTTGTACAAGGTCCTATTGATCTACACATGATATGATGCTAGATGGCCTGCTCTGCTTGATCTCTCCTCCCTCCCTCCTCTTTCGATGCCAAAATGCAAATGCCATACCCAAAGTAATTGAAAACGCCGTCCAAAATGCTTCACTCAAAAATGCCAAATGCGCGTGCGAGCCGTCGAGCCGGGCGTCGCGTGGATATAAACGAATGTGAATGCGACAGAACAGTCGAAAAGCGTATGTGCAAGTGATATGTAATGTACGGTTTCGCTGTGGGGCACGGCGATGAACCAAAGCATGCATGCACAAAGGTCGAAAACAGCAAATCGGTCGTAACGGGCATTATGCACAACCTCCTCTTCCCCTACGCATACCGCACACTCGAACTCGGATACTGCAACCCATTCGGCCCCGCACTATACGGCGGCGGTCCTCCACTCCCCCACCCATTTCGCATCGGGGGCGGAGGCGGGTAAAACTGACTCTGGTTCCCAGGCGTCCCATGGTGCGCCGCATGGTAATTCCGTACGCCAGGCCAATTAGGCCGTGCGGCAGCGGCGGCAGCATTGTATTTCTTGGCGTTGCGCTTTCGCTTCGCGGAGCGCCAGCAGCAGGAGACGATGAGGAGGAGGAGCAGGCCGCCCAGACCAGCGGCGAGGCCGATGACGAGGCCTTTGTTGTTCTCGATCCAGGAGGAGATTTCGCGGCCGAAGTTTGAGCCGCGGCATTGGCCCTGTTCACAACATCATAAGCACATGTTTACGACAATCCAAGGACGAGGGGTAGGGAACTCACATTCTGACACCTGCCTCCACCACCGCAAGGTGTCCCGTCCAAGAAATTCTGCTGCAGCCCGTAACACACACCACGTCCAAACTCCGGCGATCCGCACGAGAGCTGGCAGCTATACGTATCGCAAGCGTAGGTATCGTTGTTTTGCGTGTAACTCCCCATCAGCGTGCGACACTGCTGGTCTCTGCTCGTGCACTGGCCCGACGCGCACTGCAGCCCATTCCCTCCACCACAAGACTGCCCATTTTCTGCCGTCTGGTCAGCAGGACAGGTGGCATTGGTTCCCGAGCACCGCTCTTCCGGGTCGCATTCGCCCGAGGAGGCGCGGCAGACTGTGTCTGCGGAGGCGAGCTGGCAGTTGGAGCAGCACTCCTCGTTGCTGTCGTCGCACACAGCGCCATCGCGGAAGGTGCACGTCGTCGGGTCGCAACAGGGGTTGTTCCCACAGCTCGCCTCGCCCCCGCAATCGCATTGCTCGCCTGGTTCTACGATGCCATTACCGCACTGCTGGCCCGTGATGAGATCGACGTTACGGTTGTTGCTGAAGCAGTTTGCGCGGACCGAATTGCGCCCAATGGCGGAGCAGATGTTGCCGATGCTGCAGGGGCTGAAGTCGGTGATGCCGTTGCCTGTGGAGGGGTTCATGATGTAGCGCTCGCCGGCATTGCAGGTGTTGGCTGAGAGGGGGCAGCAGAGCTGGCGAGTTGAGGTGCCGTCGGAGCAGGCGCGGGATTCGCAGTCGTGGACGGCGCCGAAGGTGTGGCCCGTCTCGTGGCTGTCATGCATGTATCAGTGATTTTGTCCGTTGATACGAGATAGAGAACAACTTACGCAATGACCTGCCACTCTGTCGATGTCCTTGCGACCACATTCGCACCACTGACAGTATTCTGTGCACCCGATCCACCATTACCAGTGCTAGTAGCATTATTCGCCTCAGCGTTATTGACACACGCCTGACCCAACCACGCAAGCCCGACAGCAGATCCCGAATTGCAATTCGTGAGCAGCATCCAATGCGAGTAATCGTCGCTGCGACCTCCACGCCACGAGGAGAACAAGTTCAGCCGATCCTGGATATCAGCGCCGCTCGAGCAGGCCACGTTCCATGGAGCAGACTGCTGGGCACTGCCGGGGCAGTCGCGGGGACTGATGATGAGTTCGGCAAGACCCAGCGAGATGTTGAAAGTTCGCTCGTAGACCTCAGAGGCAGTGTTCATCTGGTTGATGACGTTCTCTCGGGTTTCGGTCTCGCTGTCGAAGGTGGCCGTGTATGAGCAATCCGTGGCGACGCCGACGAGGGCGACTCGTCGCATGCTCGGGCAGCCCTGTGTTGATCCAATGGACTGCACCAAGTTGACGCCACCAGCGTTTCCACCCGTGAGGCCGTCCAACTGGCGCTTGCCGAACATGGACGCAATAGGCGTGAAACCCCACGTGCTATCGCCCTGCGCATTCAGACCAGCGTAGACGGGATGATTGGGATCCTTATTGAAGTCAAGCGAATCGTGCTCACACGAAGCAGGCTTCACATCTCTCTTCAACTCAGCCTTGAACGAGTTCTCAACATGCAGATCCGAGTCCCTCCACATGACCATGTAATCCTCGCCCGCCAGCTCGACAGCAGGATCCTCCTCGTGCGCCAGCTGCGCATAATTCCGCGCGAGCTGGATATGGTAGTTCTCCCTCTCAACCTTCACGACGCCCTCGAACAGCGGTTCCTTGCCGTCGCGGAAGACGCTCAGCCGCGCATTCCCAACGACGTCGTATGAGCCGTCCAGGTTCTGCCGCCACGCCTCGCCAGCGTACACGCGGTGCGCCATGCGGTCGATGGGCTCGACACGCGCGACAGAGCCATCGGCGTTCATGTACTTGACCACAGCATCCTGGGCGAGGACGTTGTGGTTGGGCCGCAGCTTGAGCTTGAAGCGGCGCGAGAAGGCGCCGAGGGACAGCTCGAACGACTGCAGGGCGTTGACCCGGTGCGAGGGCGTGTTTATCGACGCATCGCGGACGGTGGAGATTGCCGTGAGCGGGTTGCGCGCTTGCGAGTGGGCGGTAGCGAGGGTTGCGAGGATGGAAACGAGGAAGAGGATGCTACTGCTCCAGCGCAGGAGCGGGAATACCATTCTCTGTCGCTCTCTTACGGATGTAGAGTGATTATGTGGTGGAATGACCACCTGTGGGCGACGGCGGAGGAAGCTGCGAGTGCTCTTTCGTTACAAACAGCCTGCTGTGTCTGCCGCGGGTGATCAGGGGAGGCGAGCTTCGCTCGCTTCGTATACGATGCGCCAAAACTTCTACAACAATGCACAGAAGAGCGAAAGGTGACGAGGGTAAGAAGAGCGGATAGCGAATGTCATTTGGATGAATATGCGTACTGTAAGAGGCGAACAAGAATGGAGCAAAAGAGACAAGACACAGGCCGCTAGAGAGCGTGTGAGTGGTGATGAGAGAGTTGGAGGGCTATGCCCTTGGCAGCCCTCAGCATCTCACTGCGAGGCGTTGCAGACTCTACCAAAACAGACACGCTAAACTTAGCATCCATGCTCGCCTAGAGCTGCGGCTTGAGAGAGCGAGTCTGCACCTCTTCTTCTGTCATCACGATCTCTTTTGCACGAAGCATGCATGCACGATTGCTGTCAACGTTCTTCTGTACCACTGGTCTTCGCGCGCTTCTGCGATTCTTGTTATGTCGTGGCACAGAAGCACACGACTTCATTCACATGAATTGTTTGAAAACACCCTCCAGCCTTCAAACACACATCATTCATCGCACCTCTTGCATCCAGATCCCGCACTAGCAACCCACAACCAATCACTCAGCCGGGGAGAACTTCGTCCTCCCCGCCACGATCTGATCAAAGAAAGGAAGAAAATGTGAGCAAGTGTGGCCAGCCAAGAAAACACAATACGCAATCATTCCAAACTACTAGGAGGTTTTCCTACCCGGCAGATATTTACATACAGAGGATTGCCCGCTTCGATCAAGAGATCGCGGCATACGTGATTGACTCGCCTTGGCAGTCAGGTTGCGTGCTCCCGCGTACATCCGCTGCAAACCAAAAGCAGTGCCTACATGCGAGAGACAAGGACGCGCAAGAATCATATGGGATATCATCCACACACCTATTTCTTCGCCTTGTGCACAGTCTCGATGATCTTGTCGACTACGCTTGGATCCGAGAGCTGTTGAATTCAGATTGTTAGCCTTGCTGATCGTGTCACGTGCGTGAGATCTCGGCTCTTTGCCAAAAAGAAAAAGCATGGCGACGCGTGGCCTAGCCGGACCGCCGGAGTTAAGCCTCGCCCTTCCAGAAAGACACACATGCAGCGTGCTTACTGCTCCACACAACATCCAAATGCAGCATGCCTCTACCAATTGCCATTTCATATCCATCACCGGAGAAAGAAAATGAGAGGGCAGTAACTCACCGTACTAGTATCCCCTAACTGGTCCTCCTCGCCCGCCAAAATCTTCCTCAGAATCCGCCTCATGATCTTGCCACTTCGCGTCTTGGGCAGGTCAGGCACCGTAAACACGGCCTTGGGCGCGGCGAACGGTCCAATGCTCTTGCGCACCTGCAGGATGAGATCCTTCTTGATCTGGTCCGTGTGGTCGAAGCCGTCCTTGAGCGCGACGAAGGCGTTGACCGCTTGGCCGGTGAGCTCGTCGTTGACGCCTACGACGGCGGCTTCGGCTACGGAGTCTGTTTCGCTGTATTAGTGATGTGCTGTGTAGGAAGGGCAAGGGAACGTACGGTGCTCGATGAGTGCGGCTTCGATCTCGGCGGTGGAGAGACGGTGGCCGGAGACGTTGACGACGTCGTCGACGCGGCCGCGGATCCAGTAGTAGCCTTCGTGGTCGCGACCCGCGCCATCGCCCGTGAACTGCAGTATCGCGCATTAGCATCGCCAGGATAGGCAGTGCCCAGGTAAGTGAGAACTCACGTAAACGCCCTTGTACACGTTCAAATACGTGTCCATGTACCTCTTGTGCGCACCCCACACGGTGCGCGCCATGCTCGGCCATGGCTTCCTGAAGGCGAGAACGCCCTCTACATCGTTGCCTGGAATCTCCTCGCCGGAGACGGGATCGATGATGATGGGGTCGATGCCGAAGAAGGGGAGGGAGGCGCTACCTGGCTTGGTGGGCGTGATGCCGCCGAGAGGCGTGATCACATGCGAGCCTGTCTCTGTCTGCCAGTATGTCTGTTTGCACCGCATTAGCTTCCTCTTGTCCTAGGCACAGGCACGAACACTTACATCGACAATGTGCGCCTCCTCCTTGCCGACAATCTCAAAGTACCACTTCCAGACTTCTGCAGCGATTGGCTCACCGACAGAGCCGAGGATTCTAAGGTGCTTCATCTGCGCCTTAACGTGCTCGTCGCCTGCCCTCTTCAGCAGACGCAGAGCGGTTGGTGCGACGTAGAACTGCGAGACCTGGTACTGCTCGATGATATCCCAGTATCTCGAGAAGTTTGGATACGCCGGCGTACCCTCGAACACCACAGTCGCCACACCGAGCAGAAGCGGTGCGTAGACAACATATGTGTGACCCGTGATCCAGCCGACATCACCACCGCAGAAGAAGTTGTCGCCGTCGTGGATGTCGAAGACGTACTTGCCTGTCGCGGCGGCGCCTAGGAGATACCCACCAGTAGTGTGCATGACGCCCTTCGGCTTACCGGTCGAGCCGGATGTATATAGCAGGAAGAGCGGGTCTTCCGAGCTGACAGACTCCGGCGCGAGGTAGTTGGGATACTTCTCCAGCTCCTCGTGCCACCACAGATCACGGTCCTTGGTCCAAGGGATCTCAGCACCGGTGCGCTTGTACACAAGCACGTTCTTCACGTCGGGGCATTGCTTAAGCGCCTCGTCCACGATCTTCTTCGTGCCAATGACTTTGCCGCCACGCTTACCCTCGTCCGTCGTGATCACGACCGTCGACCTCGCATCGATTATGCGGTCGCGCAGCGAGTCGGACGAAAAACCAGCGAACACAACAGAGTGCACGGCGCCGATGCGCGAGCAAGCCAAGAACGAGATGACAGCCTCAGGAATCATAGGCAAGTACAGCGCGACGGTATCGCCCTTCTTGACACCAATCTCCTTGAGCGTCCACGCCAGCTTGGAAACCTCGCGCAGCAGCTCGCCATAGCTGATCTTGCGGCCCTGGCCCGGCTCGTCAGACTCGTAGATGATGGCAGTGCGGTTCGGGTCTTTGAAGGCGTGTCTGTCGACGCAGTTGTACGAGGCGTTGAGCTTGCCCTCGGGGAACCAGGCGACGTCGCCGTGCTCGAAGCTGCCGCTCGAGACGGTCTGGAAGTCGCGTTCCCAGGAGAGGAGGTCGCGTGCCATGCGGCCCCAGAACTGGTCGGGGTTTTCTATCGACTCTTTGTATAGCTCCTTGTAGTGGTCGAGGCCGTTCAGGTGCGGCTTCGACTTTGGGTGCTTGCTGCATGATTGTTAGTTGTACTCGGACTTTGATGTACCGTCGCGTGACCGATGTACTGCTGTAGTAGCAAATGAGTTCGAGCTGGGTATGGCTTGTACATACTCGTGGAATGCCTTTGGGACTGCGTGTAGATTAGCAAAGTTATTCCGCAATTGCTTCAAGAATGCTCACCATGGTAAGTGTCGACCTCGTGTGCCTCAGCAACCACGGGTCCTTTTGGTGGTTGTGTCTCACCCTCCGACATGATTGCAGCTTCTTCCCGACGTTAAACTCTCAATATATCTCGGTCGTATTAGATGTCTCCGGATTTGAGTGAAAAAATTGGAGCAATTGATGTTGTTGTTTAAACAAATTCAAAAAAACATTCGAGGTTCGCGGGGTGAGGGGAGCTGCAGCAAAGACGTCAGTTCGCGATTCATAAAAGAGAATCCCTAGCTAGTGGGTCGCGTTATTATGGTACCTCGTGCAGTCGTCCGGCCGAAGGGAAATCGTTATGCGTGCAGCCTGGAACAGCCGTATGACTTTTTTCGAAATCCCAGAAGATAATCACACCCTTTTCTCAATTACTTCGTGAGCGATCAGGCGAGCTGCTGCGCTTTAATTTGGCTGGATCATGGTGTTCATTCATGTGCCCAGCTTCGGGGTACCGCTTCCCCGCATCGTGAGAAGAGAGTGATGTCAAATGGCGAGCTTTTGCATCCATACAGAGAGCTCGTGCCTGGTCCAGCGCAGCCTTACGTGCTATCTGAGAATGCAAATCGTCTAGCGGTAGTTCTGGTTGTGGTAAATCACTGCTGCATATGGCTGTCGTTCAGTCTCAGCATACGTAGTTGTATGGCATTCTCCGCAAACGGGCACACAGCAGCGCAACCATCAGAGAGGCGCATGGAGCACATGAGCACCCAGATTCTGCAGCATAATGCTGACACCCCATTGATTCGGAGTTCTCTGTGGACTCAGCGCATGTCCATCATGGCAGAATAATGATGTGCCGTCAGCATGCACTCGGAACGTCTTGCAGCTGCAGCTCTAGAATCTGGATGCCCCTGGTTCGGAAAGTCGGACATCTGGAACTCGAGCTTGCGCACCAATGGCTCCCGAGGTTGACATATCGGTCTCGTCCAGTGTGGCTCAAGCTTCGATGCGAGGCTCGCACATTGACGTCCGAAAATCCCCCCGTGGTCTCGTTGAACGCGTGATAACAATTTGAAGAAGCGGAAGATTGCAAGCCGTGGGGAAGGTCGCCCGTGGGCTACTCGAGTCAGTGAAAGGCTCGAGATCACATGTACAGAGTCAAGCCGCATTATGTAAGCGGTAATACTTCGGCTCAACACGTCGCGTGAGCATCGCGTCCATCAAGCTGAACAGCCAGAAGAATCATCCAAGTCAATACGATCGCGAAATGCCTTCATTATCCGTGCATCCTCCCAGTGGTAGACCAGAGGAACCTTCAGCTGCAAACCCACTGCCTCAGCTCCTGCAGACACCATCTGGACTCGCACTGCTGGAATTGCAAGGCACCATACACATACCACCAGTCCCGGAGCATGATGGAGATGGAAATCCCACTGACGACACGGCAACATTGGTTGGAAAGCTCATCTTCCCTGCACACTCTGCATCAAATGCTCCAGATGACACGAAGTGGATGAAGCGCGTCTACCTCTACGTTGGCAAGCATCAGCGGCTGACTGGCGAGGTCAAGAAATTGTCAAAGCCTATGGGGATCATGAGGAAGCGAGAGAAAGTCAACAGTGATGATACGGACGAGCTAGAGATTGTCGAGATTGTGAAGCACAAGATCGTGTTCTCGACGAGACCAGAGCCTGTGAGTGAGGATTGAGTTGAACATGACTGCGTCGTTATCGGCGAATATGCTACAACAATACTGCATCAACCTCCGGCGACCTCGACCAACACTTTGACCTGATTGGCCTTGTCATGAATGAGCGAATGGAAGCCTTCGGACTCAACCTGGTCCAGCTTGATCTTCTTCGTGATCATCGATTGTGGCTTCAGACTACCATTCGATATCGCATCCATGACTTCTTGGAAGTCGCCTTCAGCGT
Organism: Scolecobasidium constrictum UM 578; assembly: GCA_000611715.1. Classification (NCBI taxonomy): domain Eukaryota; kingdom Fungi; phylum Ascomycota; class Dothideomycetes; order Venturiales; family Sympoventuriaceae; genus Scolecobasidium; species Scolecobasidium constrictum. The sequence goes on along the minus strand of AZYM01000270.1, from coordinate 97,838 downwards.
ATGTTGCGATACCAACATACTTGCGCTCCTTGAAGGTCACCTTCTGCATGTCGAGTGTAACGGGCTTCTCCCACACAGCGATGTTGATGATTGTCCCTCGTGCTCGAACGGCGTCCACGGCTGCATCGAGCCCAGCTTGAACACCAGCGGCATCGAACACTTTGTGGACACCTTGTCCATCACACAATTCACGACACCTGGCAGGCACATCATCTTTGCTCGGATCGAGGATATGCTGTGCGCCGAATTCCTTCGCAAATTGCTTCCTCCGCTCAGCAACTTCTGACACGATGATCTTGTCAACACCTCGTGCCTTGAGCGCGAGCACCACGGCGAGGCCGATCGGACCACCACCGAGCACCAAGACGGACTCATCCTTTTTCACTTCGCCGATCTTCACTGCGTGCCACGACACGGCCAGTGGCTCAACCAGGGCTCCAATCTCCAGCGACACATTGTCTGGCAGTTTGAAGACGAACGACTCGTTAAGTACCACAAATTCGGCCAAACCACCGCCAAAACCACTTAGTCCCACGAATCCATTGCTGTAGCAGCAGTTGATCAATCCAGCTGTGCAGGCTCCACATGTCCCATCGTAAATGATAGGCTGTACGACAACTCGATCGCCTTTCTTGACTCTCGAGACACCTGCTCCGACCTCCTCAACCACGCCGCTGAATTCGTGGCCAAAGGTCAGCGGAACTGTTTCTTTGGTGATGGGATGCGGCGTAGTCGGGCAAAGATTTGGGCCGCCGAGATATTCATGAAGGTCTGAGAATCATTGATAAGTCGAGGTTGCAGATCGAGCTTGAATGACATTACCAGTCCCGCATATTCCGCACCATGATGGCCGAATCTTTTGCATATATGTCAACAATTCTGTTCACCATTCTCCGTCCTGAACACACCTTGACTTGCCCGTCCTTAACAGCCGGTACTGGGACTTCTTCATATCGCAAATCTGATTTGCCATGAAAGACTACGGCCTTCATCTTTGATGCCATTGTTGTGGGCTATGCCAGGAGAATATGAGCTCACCACAGGATGAACTAATCAAACAGGATCAGAAAAGCAGATACAGAAGTCAAAGCAACCATTCTGAACCATCTATTATGGCAATCACTTTCGGGAACTAGAGCCATAGGTTCGTGCTCATGCTGAGCGACATCCATTGATCCTCAGCGATGAGGGGTAAATGCTACCTTAGATCAAGCGTCACGAGAGCACGCATTGTGGATTCACGGAACGTATACCAGTGTCGGCGGGCAAGATCACTCAATCTACTCCCAGAGGTTCTCGAGATTTCAATGCCTCAGATTTGTACTTGCAGCGACACGGAGCTACCGCCGCCACTTCAGGATGACTCCGGATTGCCAGCAATAAATCGCAATCGCGATCCCACGCAAGCACGTCGGGCATAGCTCCGGAGCAGGGATCTCGCTGCCCCTCCACGCACGTGTCATTGGTGGAATCATCCTTACGTCACGCCAGTCCCGCGCAGCATGCAAGAACAGCTATCTGGAGATCAATGGAAGACAACAAATACGCATCATTAATTGAGGCTAATGCCTAAAGCCCCGGACGGTCGACGGCAAAATTCGAGCGTCGGTCCTTTCACGAGACGATTGAGGCTCGCGGTTGCGCCGGGCTCGTCCTAATCGAAACAATATTACCAGGAACAGAATCGCTTCCGGCACTTCTGATAGACGACGTGGAGCCAGAAGTCAGTTACGATGCATGACCTCATGTGGGTATCTGCGAGCGCGCGCGGAGTGCTCAACGAAAAAAAATTGCTTGATGTACTTAAGATGTACACGTCAAAATTCTTACACCACTATTTTCCGTTTCACGCGTCTTATCTCGCAAATTTCGACTTCTTCACATCATATTAACACTATCGCAATTTCAAGATGGGCTACCCAGAGACTGCTGTTGGTTTCCAGGCTCAGAGCTTCGAGAACTGGTCGACCTTCAAGAAGGCCGAGTACGAGCTGAAGCCGTTTGAAGATGACGATGTCGACATTGCGATCGATGCCTGTGGTGTCTGCGGTTCGGACGTACATACAATCACTGGTGGTTGGGGAGAGGCACCGATGCCACTCTGCGTTGGTATGGCAACAATGAACTGCATACATCATTGCAGGAGCTGACGAAACGGCAGGCCACGAGATCATTGGACACGCTGTGAAGGTCGGTAGCAAGGTGAAGGATATTAAGGTCGGCGACAGAGTTGGTGTCGGAGCGCAGATTTCCGCAGACATGACTTGCCAGAATTGCAAAGCTCATCAGGAGAACTACTGCCCAGTATGTTGTAGTCAGTATGTTCGTGGTGCAGAACTGACATGAATACAGAACAGCGTTGACACCTATGGCGCACCATACGGGCCAAAGGGCACAATTGGCCAAGGCGGCTATGCGTCGCACATTAGAGCTCACCAGTACTTTACCTTCCCAATCCCAGAGAACATCCCCACAGAGATAGCCGCGCCTATGATGTGCGCTGGCTTGACAGTCTACTCGCCGCTCGTCAGATTAGGTTGTGGACCCGGCAAGAAGGTAGCCATCATCGGCGTCGGAGGCTTGGGACACTTTGCGATCATGTTTGCGAAGGCTCTGGGTGCTGAAGTCTATGTGATTTCGCATTCGCCAAGCAAGAAGGACGACGCCATGAAGATGGGCGCGAAGGAGTTCATCGTGAACGACAAGGATGATTGGGCGGAGCCGTACGCATTTGCCTTCGACTTCATCCTCAACACGGCCGACATGACGCACAAGTTCGACCTCGCTCAGTACTTCAGCACGTTGAAGGTTATGGGCAAGTTCCACAATGTCGGCATGCCAGATGAGCCGATCTCGATCAAGCTACAAGCATTCGCCAGCAATGGTTGCTACATTGGTACCTCACATATTGGTAACAGAGAGGAGGTCCTGGACATGCTCAAGCTCGCTAGCACGCAAAACATCAAGAGCTGGGTGGAGACGATCCCAATCAGTGAGGCTGGATGCAAGGAGGCTGTGGAACGAGTAAAGAACAACAAGGTGCGATACCGATTCACGCTTGTAGGCTACGACGAGGCATTCGGCAAGCGTTACTAGCGACATGTACCGCTATAAGCCAAGCCCTGCCGATGCTCAGAGGCATAGGTTTACAATGAAAATAGATGAAATCAACAGAAGATGCTGAACCATTCCATTATGTCAATTTGAGCCTCGTACATCATTTGTGGGTATCCAGGAGGTTAAGATAGACAGACCGAAACCTCCTCCGAACGCCGCATGCTTAGAGCTGAAGGAAGCACCTCAGTATCTTGAAACCTCACTTCTTGCTGCCGAACATCCCGCTAACATAACCGCCAGCACTCTTGCCTCCTTCCACGATGGAGCTGCCGGCTCCTTTTGCGCCTTCAGCGACTGGATTGGCAACGTCACCGAAGGAACCGGGCGCATATGAACCCTTATCGTCTTTGCCTCCTCGTTCGGCTCTGTTGACTCCTTCTTTGCTAGCCATGTCTCCGACTGGCTGAAGCAGGCCACCTTTCCCCACCTGGCCGGCTGCGAGGTTGTTGACGCCGTCTTGCAAATTATCGACCTGTTCCACGCCCGTCACTTTCGTCTTTCCAAGCGAGTCTTTGGTGGCATACGATGCCTGCATTGTGATTAGCCGTCGTGGAAAATATATTGCAATGATTGGCTGCATGTACCTTGTTGTCCTTGGTGAACCATCTCAGGTACTGGTCTTCGATCCACGGCATCCAGCTCTCCTTCTGTTGTGTGTAGTGTCTGCCGCCCCATTCTCCCCAGCTCTCACGCTTCTGCTGTTCCTGCTTGGGGATAGCATCTCCAACCGGGTTCTTGCCAGCCATGATGTTTGTATATGAAGAAGGTCTAGAGGTAGATAAAGTAGAGTTCGGGTGTAACAGAGCAATACTTGCACTGGAAGAAGTGATGATTAGATTTTTAGGAAGGCAGGATAATGAATGCTCCCACCTCAGCCTTTAATCTGGCAGATCTTGATCTTGCATCACTCCCAGCACCTCGATGGTCGGGCCGCAGCCTTGTGATGAACACCAGGTTATTTGTTGGCAAGGGTATGATATCACACGCCAGGGTTGTACGTTGCATGCAAGACACTTAGACAAAACGCAACCACGTTTTCCTTGCTCGTGCTTCCCGCTGCCGCGTGGGCATTGGTCGATCGACTAGAAGATCGACACTCGTGGCATGTGTGGAGCATTTTTGGAGGCTTGGATGTGGTTGTCTGGAAGGTCTTGATTCTTGGTCTAGAAATGTGGCGTCATTGCCAGAGTTCATAACAAAGTCTGAAAACTGGGGATTTGGATGTGATCCATCCTCAAGTACGATTCAAAATGACATAAGGCTCAGATGAGAAGATCTGGTTGCTTTGAATGGAGGATTGGGCGTGAAGCTTTGAGGCAGAGAGAGAAGTTGGCAACGGGCAGATCCCTGCACGCACGCCCGATTCCTTGACTGCTGCAGCGGATCTGGGATCCGAGATCTGAAGTTTCTACACCCATTCTCAAAACTCTTTCATTTGATGGCACGAAGGACCAGGAAATGCTAAGTGCTCTGCTTCGCGCCATCCCTAAACATGCAGACGCCGTACCAGACCCAGAGGACTACTTTTACTCCTCCTTAGGCCTCATTTTCACGGACGACATCCAAAACCAGCATGGCGACCCTGATACTGTCGTCCACTATCGCAGTAATGGCTATGGAGACCTGGTCTTTGAGATAGCAGATCCACAAGCAGAGACGGAGCGAACAAAATTTGCTCATCATCTCTGGAACTCTGGAGTCTTGCTTGGCGAGCTCATTGGAGGTCGAAACAACGAAGGGCGTATCAAACCAGCAGACGAGGACTGGGGCCGGCGACAGTACTACAATGGACAAGAATGGTGGCTTGAACATGGTGAAGAACAGAAATGGAATGTTCATGGCGAGAAAGTGCTCGAGCTAGGTGCAGGTCTGCAATATCTCTATCCTAATTGATAAGAGCTTGGCTGATGAGATTGGACAAGGTGTCGGTCTAGCTGGCATTATGAGTGCTCTGGCAGGAGCCGATGAGGTATAGATCCGTTCTATGACTTGTGCTTCATATTTGTCGCTGATGCATTGCAGGTTACCATCTCCGACTATCCAGCAGAGAGTATCTTGAATACTCTACGATTGAATGTCCAGCAATTAGTTCCGCCGCATCTCAAATCGGCAGTCCGAATAGAAGGACATCAATGGGGTGACTTCGAAACGACGTTTGCGGAACAGCATCAAGGACATTTCACCCGTGTTCTCGCAGCAGACACACTCTGGTTGGCCTCCGAGCACGACAACTTGGCGCGATCGATGGCTCACTTCCTCTCGCCGGACCCATCAGCTCGGGTCCTTCTTATTGCTGGGTTCCACACAGGCAGAGCAAAGATCGCATCATTCTTTGACGATACAATACCAGAGAACGGCCTACAAGTCGAAGAGATCTTTGAGATGCATGCTGATGGGCGGAGAAGAGAATGGAGTTCTCATGCCGCAGAAGAACCAGTTGGGGAGAGGAAAAAGTGGGTGGTTCTGGCTCGAATGAAGAGGCTGAAGTGATGATTACTGTTCAGGCGAGAGCCTGATCTACTTGTCTCTGATATGCTTGGGCATTACATGTATCGGACCATTGCCATTACTTCGTAAGTTGCTCAAATGGGTTCTCATTCTCTAATCTATGCTCGACCAAAGGACAGAAATAGAGCTATGTTGTGCTTCCCTCTCTGGTTCAGCCTGCATCATCATCCCTCATCATGCAACACCCTGACTCAAACGACAAAACCGTTTTATGCGGCTTCCCGGCAGCTGTAATTCTCGCTTCAAGCTTAAATCAACATCACTTGTGGCTTGAGGTCGAGGGCACGGAACATGCAGCATATGCAGGAAGGAGTTCAAAAGAGAGGCAAGCTTCTAAGGAGGTCTGATCGTATACCGACTCTCGATTGCTAATATGTATCTTCCCTTCTACGTGTACCCACAGCCTCTTCCCCAAGGCTCATGATTCTCGAGATCGAGCATTGACATTACAACTTAGATCACCTCGAGGACACGTAAAGAGATTCGTTAGATGTACGCTGCTAATACTAGTACCACCAAAGCAAAAGCCTCGACATATGTGCGAATGCCTTTCAGCAGGTGAGCAATACAATAGATCGCGCAAGAGTGATTCATTAATATCCGCAGCAATGGCTTTACATGTATGAACCATATACATATGGAATCGAGGAACGGGCGGTGCGCTCGGGGTATCAAATTCGCAAAACGTTCCCACAATGAAAAGGGCGCACTGGGTGGACTCGGCTCGGCTACCGATTGTGGTCAACAGAGTGAGGGACTCCTCGACGATATTGAGACTGGTGATGGTGGTAGTCGAAGTGTCTCTGGTGGCGCCTTGTAGTAACAGGCGAACAGCGTGTCTGGATGAGATTTGGGAGAGGTCTCGGGTGGTGTGAGTGCTTCAAGCTTTGTGATGAGAAGCTCTGGCTTCACAGCATCTCCATTCGTGAGTGAGAGCTGTGCAACAAGCTTGCTCAACAGCTCCTGCGCAGCCAAGCGCTCAAAGTGCTCGACACTGTCGAATGAGTCACGCTCCTCTTCGTCCGTCATATTTGGCTCGATCCTGCGATGGGTTGCGAAGCGCAGTGGTGTCTGCATGGACTTGACTTTGCGGACGAAGTTGAATCGCCGCGATGTGTATCGTGTTGAACGAGAACTGTAGAAGTCCTTGGACATTTCGTTGAGCTCATCGGCGCGCGCAGCAGCCAGAGTCGCTGGTGTCAGCTCGATGCGATGCTTCCAGACTCCCTTCGACGGCTTCCCTGACTTGACCACGACGGCAACATGCGACTTGATTCGCTTCTCGAGCGCGCTGCCGGAGCCAGGGATGACGTGGTCCACGAGACCAATTGCCCGAGCATCGAAGGGGCTGATTGGCGTCATTGAACGGAGAAGTTCCTTTGCCTTGGCCTCTCCACAGCGACCTGGGTAGGATAGCGAATGGTATTCGGAACCATGAAGACCTATTGCGCGGTAGGCTGGATTGAGAACAACTTCACTACCGCAAAGAATGACATCGCAAGCAGCGGCAAGCGCGACACCACCGGCCGCGGCATTCCCCCGCACGCCAGCGATGGTCAAGATCTTGCGTGATGGGAACTCGTGCAGCAGGTAATGCACAACGTCGTCGATGCGATTGATGTTGAGAACGACTCCTGTGCCGGAGATGCCGCCGCTTCGATTACATTCAGGTGGATGCCGTTGCTGAAGTATGCACCTCCCATGAGCACCACCGCACGGACCGGATCCGAAGGCGACGAGCAGGCGATGATATAGTCCATGGCATCGATTAGGTGCGAGCACTGGTCTGTCGACATCGCGCCGTTGTAGAAGTCGAAGTACAAGTAGGCGGTCCGGCCAGCATCACCGTAGCTCTGGAATTCAACCCATACTTCCTGGAAAGTCGAATGAGGACTCATCGACCAGTCAACAGGTCCATCCCACTGTAGTCGCTTGACCTGCGCATCATTGATCACACCAAGACCAAGCAGCCCAATGACAGCAGGCACTTTCGGCCACAGCACATTACTCGTCTTTGCCTTCAATCGACGGATGTGTGTGATCCAGATGCCTCTCCCATCACATGTCTGAATGCAGACCGCCTCATTTCGGGTGGCAACGATTGTGCCCGGTGCGGCGCCTTGCATGGCACCAGGGTTTGGACCGCCAACATTATCCTCGACTTGACCACCGTACAGGTACAGCTTGGGTCCAAACAGGTCAGTCTGAGCACCAGGTTGTGAGTCGGAACATCGTATCCGTCTTGAGATCTGCTGTGCTGTGTGTCGCCTGACATCGAAACTACGATCGGTTGGGGAAAGAGAGGGTCGGCTGTGGGTCTTACCGCCCTTGAAAGGGAGTCTTGTTGACACCGACAAGTTGCCATACTCTGGCTCGGGTCGCAGCATTGGGTGATACTTGGTTGGGAAGAATGGTGGGTACGACGACATGCGCCCTGCTTCAGCGGCCTTCTGTATGCGGTCGATAGCTGCAAGCGCAGCCTTGACGGCGGCGCGCGTGACCGGTCCGCGATACAGCTCCGATTTGGTCAAGCCTCGCTGATCAATGTCGATAGGGAACTGCTCAAATGCCCATATGGGACCCCGATCAAATTCCTCCTCGGCCTGCAGACAAGTCACGCCCCAATGCGATCGTCCTGGTCCACAGATAGTATCAAGGGCACGTAGCAGATGTGTTGCCTTTGGTCTGTCGCTGTGCAGCTCGTCGTTCGCGATGGTCCCGTCATCGCCCATCAGGGTCCAATCGATCGAACTGGGACCTGCGTCCCCAGGTGGTCCGGGATGAATGATGAGGGTAATGTAGTTGTCGTGGATGGCCTTCGGAACCCGTGACACCATGAATGGGCAGATGATCAGATCCGGTTTCGCCATTTCGGCGGCAGCGATCATTATATCATCGCTGATCGCGAATTCGATCGTGACTTCGTGTGATGGTGCAAGCGCAAGGTACAGTCGCTGAGACAGCGAGTTGTGCGCCGTGCACAGAAAGAGTATCTTCATGTCGGTAGATATGTTCGCCTCCAGCGACGGGCGCGTGTGAGTGTCGTTGTGATGCAGAACCGGCAGAAGAGGATGCGCGGAGAAATAGTGTCAGGTATATGTATGAAGTAGCGAGAAGTAGTGCCGAAGATGTGCTAGATCTATTGCCTGGGCAAAAGCAACAAGATTTATGGCTTGACAAAAGGAGTATGTGACTACCTCGCTTAGGAATGGGTAGTGCCTGCTTTCCAGTCTGAAAAGATGTCACTGGACGCGCATCCGCCTGCTGCGGGAAGGTCCCGCTTGGAAGCCTCAGCGGATTGGATCGTGGGCGTGCTTGAAATTGACTCGATATAAAAAACGGCGCCGCCAAAGCCCGATGAAGTCTGTGAAGAACGCGAGCTGAAAACAAGATCAACCTCTCGACATGTTCGACCCGCTCTTTCCACCCTTTTGTATCTGGTGACAGCGGAGGGTCGGCACAAGCCATGACCTGCATATCTGCTCTGTTTTTCTTGTTCCAAGTCATCCCTTCACGATTCGCGTTCACACAGCGAATCTTCGTTCGGCGTCGCAGCTATCCACTTTTTCTCTTTAGGCTTGCCTTGCCTCTTGTCCCGAAAGAGAACGTGCATCATCAGGTGTGCGCCTGTGCTACCCCTGAACGATCTGCCCGCTACTTTAGCTTCGCTTCCGCCAATGAGGGCAACGCTCACTTGATGACAAGCGGTGTGGCGCTAATTCTTCACAGCTTGAGCTTCGGCAACTAGCAGATTGGCGGGCTGGGATAAGGACCGATAACATTTCCCCGTATGGCCTGTTCGTGGAGCGCCACGATTCTGAGTGCGCGGGACGAAGGCCAGCTGGGATGTGCTCACTTGGAATTGCATTTATCTGCTCTCGACCTCGTCAAATCTGGAGTTTACCCTCCGCTACTCCACGAGCTAGCTCGATAGCGTCTTATCTTGTGCGCAAAGTTTGCGAGCAGCTGGACATTTCTTCTACCGCAAATCTTGTCGATCCGACGCAATTGGCTGGCCAGGCAAGCTGCAAGAAGCAACCGCTCGAAAGACAATTGGTTTCTTTCGCCTCATCACCGCAGAAGCAAAGCAGGTGCTTAGCCTTCGAGTCTTTCAAACACGACAGCTACTCCCCGCGATTTGCTCTTCGCGTCCTCGTACGGCAGCCTGTAGTGGCACGTAGTACCTCGCTAACCGACAAAGTACATGACTTGGATCCCGACTTATCTGTCTGAGATAGACCAGAACGGCATGATTGTCGGTCACGTCTCCCTGGGCAAGCGAGAAGAAATGCCCGAAGTTGCATACACACCACTTGCGTCCTGCTGATAGGATGAACCGTATACTGGTCGAACCACTCGATGGTCTCTGCAACCACTACTTTTTACACTTCCACTAACAGTCCACGTGGGCGCCATGTGTCACAGACTTGTAATCTGGGTCGACTCGAACACCTTGACTGAACTCTTGGGACTCGAGTCATCGTGAGGACAATGGTCGCTACAAGACTATCATCAGCCGCATCCGTCACCTGCGAAAAACAACACATTGGTAGCCAGGATGACCGGCAGCGGTACGTCATATCACCTTGCAACGTGGAACAATCGATATCATTTGCATCGTATCTGCACGATCCGACAATGGCCGGAATACCGTACGTCGTCGAACGACAATGAGGTGACAGCTGAACATGTAGTGCGGAAACTGTTTCTGCAGGAAAGCGACGGTTTTGCTGCGACCTGCGACCAGGTATGCGGCTACCAACCAGAATTCACGTTACACCAACCTCACAACTCGAACGGGTTTACGCACCCTTGGCTAGGCTATGTTCTATTATAGCTGACTTCCCGAAAGGGAGTTCTGTGATACATCGCAGGATTCTTGTCTCTCAGCCTTGCTAACTGCTAGCGCTGCATTGTGCATGAGGGACAGCTGCCCGCGGAGTCGAGACCTCATTGTTTCACTGTCAACTTTATATCGGTGAGTGAAGATGCTGAAGGAAGAGACAGCATGTAAGAGCTCTGCGTCGACGGAACAAATGAAGAGCAAGGACTTCGACTTCATCCCCACAGCAGCTACGAAGCTCACTTGCATCGAGAGACAGCTAGCCGCAGCCCGAGATGTGGATGCAGCAGAACACACCAAGACCTTTAGAGCTTGCAAATGCGGAGACTTCTGGACAAGCACATCTGATTTCGACTGCCGAAAATGATTTTGATTTACTCCGTCCGTCTTGGAAACGAGATAGCCGGAAAGCGAAAACCATGGAGAAGCTGAACTTCGTACCGTAGACAAAGACGTACCAGGATGATCATCCAGCTAGGACTTTTAGACACAAAGACACAAGATTCTGCGAACTACGCTGATCAAGCTAGCGGCAGGAGTGATCTCCAGCCCAGAACGAACGACACTCATTCCAAGAAGCCGGATCTTTTGAGCAGAAGCAACAGGTCGGAACCATTCTCCCTTCTTCTCCACTCCGGATGTTCTCGCCGTTATCTCCAGGTGTGCATGATGCAGACATGTATTGCCACGCTTTGCAATATGCACACGCACACGTGCTGGCATTGCAGATGTCTCCGAGCTCACAGCTTCGGCTTGGCCGTTATTCGCGCACTGGGCGCTTCTCTCTCACTCTCACGGAGCTTTACTGAAGAATAACGCAATGCAGCTCTCAGAGTACTCCGTTGTTGAGGAGCGAGGTCAACGGTTGATGTGCATACTTTAGTGACGAGGCGTCGCTGAAGAGGCGGAAAGTCCCGAGTTGATATGCTGTGTGACCACGCCAAACCAGTGGTAGCTGGAGAATGATCCGAGGGTGCGGGAGAGCTGCAAACCAGAGACTCGAATCGCCCCGTAAAGATGATAGGATTGCTGGACTGTGTACGGCTAAGTGAGCAATACGAACGAAGAAGAACATTGTTGGAAGATCCCGGGATGGGCATGGCTGTCAGAGCGATAACGTTAAGCAAGGCTAATGTTGTGTCCAGACTACTGTCGTGGCCTTTGTACAAAGGACTAAGACAACGTGTGCAGTATCTTGTGCGTCGGAGCTGCTGACGTGCGTCAATGTCGCCGTCCAAAGTTGCCGGTGGTGATTATTGCATCAGTTCGGGCTGCTCGGCTCGAGCAGTGTGGCCAGCTTCGCCTCTGCCTTCCACAGCCATCAGTGACTCGCAGACACTATCACATGAAGATCAATGCCGGGCTACTACACTTTCAACGCATGCTCCTTCATCCTGCCGAAATCCGGCATTCCAAGACCAGTGGCTGGATCCCACCCTTCAGTCCCGTTCCAGCTTGCCCACTTGATCTTGCCAGCTCCATCCAATTTCTTCCCTGTCTGGTGATTTGTGCCATCACAGCCTCTCGTGCTTCCATTTTTCACATCGGTCAAGAAGTCCTTGCCATGTGCATACAGCCACGGATTGATGAAGCCCATCGTCGGCTTCTTCGCTCGAAGACGCGCATCGTTCAGGAGCGCGGTAATGGCTGCCCAGACTGGTGAGGCGGCTGATGTTCCCCCTGAGCCTACGAGGCGGCTGTTGACCACGATCTGCGCTTCTCTCAGTCTTTAATCATGAAATTCAGTGAGGTACTCACGGCGTAAGGTGGGAGTGTTGAGTGCGCAGAGATATCGGGGAAGCCTCTGCCTGACTCATTGAAGTAAGGCTGGTAGTATTTCCTCACGGCTTTGGGCAGACTTTCATCCAAATACGTCTGCACCTATTCCTTCTGGTACCATGGTCTCTCGAAGTAATTTGAGAAACCACCGCTGGAGTCTTTCCACGCGATCTCAGGTTTGCTATTTTCTGTGCCGCCAACGGCCGTGACCCAGGGGCACGACGCCGGGAACATAGGCGGGAACTCGGGCATCTTCTTGCCATCGTTGGATACGCATCCGGAGCCGACGCCGGTGTCCCCGCTGGAGTGGAAGACTGTGACGCCTCGCAGACCAAGCATGGCAATCATGAGGCACGTCCTCCTCGCATAATTGATCGGCACAGTATGCTCAGGCTCACCGTATGAGTTCGATATGACCTGCGGCAACTTGTCGTCATCCAACGAGAGCAAGTGCTGGTAGTAGGGCACGTACGGCTCATTGGAGTTCGCCTGTCCCTGGTCTACATCCAGGTCTGGGACGATGGGTGGTGAGCCGCCGGTCAAGAACTCGGTGACTGGCAGGCCGTCGACGAGACCGAGGAGGGTCTGCGCGTCGAGATTTGATTCGCCATGGCCGCGGCTGGAGGACTGGTCATCTTTGGCTCGGTTCACATTGTCCTTCTGGACTGTGCCTGTCACGCCAAACATCTTCTTGAACTGCTCGATGTCCGCCCACGAAGCTGTCTCGTTCAGGAAGCTGCCGAATCCTACGCGACTGCCAGAGCTCGGATCAGGCTTGTAGTCGCCGATGTTGTACATTTGCTTGAGACATTTGGGTGTGATGGCTTTGTCGCAAGTCAATTCAGCTTTCGTGTCGTCAGTGGTCCGTCGGTGACCATCGGAGCCTTTCGACTTGTTACTGGACTTTGGATGCCCATGCTTCTTGGACTTACCTCCTTTGCGCCCTTTGGATGATTCCCGCTTCCGCAGTTCCTGCTTGCGTGGTATCACTGGTATCGGTGGTGGCAGATTCTGGATCATAGTATGCTCAAAGCTGCTGACCTGTTCTCCAATTGATGAATGGTCACCATTTCGGTCTTTGGACGCTGACACCTTCCGCGGCCCCTCCTTGCGTGGCGTTGGTGACGGTAGACTCGGCGCTTCAGTGAATCCATGATCTCTCATCAGCTTATCCCTTTCTTTGTTGGACAAAGGGGTCTTAGCCCGGGGATCACTGAGATACAAAAATTTCTTCACCGCATCGTCCCATGCCTGGCGCTTGTAAGGGCGTGGAGAGGAATCCTTGATTTTAAGGGGCTTAGATGGTCCAACATATCGTTTCGAATGACCCTCCGTTCCAAGCAACACCGGTACCAGCCAGCTAATTAGAGGGATCCAATGCTTGTCATGAGCCTCCGTCGTTGCCTGCGTGTCCCACGCCTCCGTCCTCCCAAAGAAAGTAGTCGGATGAATCAAATCAACCACCTCACTCACCTCCTCGGGCACCAAATACTCCACCGTGCTCACCTTCCTCGACTCCACGCCACCGCACTTATTCTCATACTCGCGAAAATCAGCACCAAGGACCTCATCCGCCTTCGCGATCGTCGTGCGGAACGAGATCTAATGCCCATCACCGGAGTAGTTGAGGGGCGAGATGTCGTTGTCGAGGAGCCAGCGCTGGACTTTCTCGAGGTTGGCTAGGGAGGGTTGAGCGAGGGCGTTGACTTCGGAGCGGGAGAGGTAGTGCCCGTAGTTTGGGGAGGTAGGATCCGAGACATCTTTGAGGCGGGCGATGAGAGCGGATTCGCCGGCGAGGGTGATGCCGATTTGGAGGGTGATTGTTTCGCTCGAGGACGGAGTGCGGAAGATGCTCCAACCTTGCGCTGCGAGAGTGGATGTTTCGATCTGTAGTTGACGATCAATCGATTATGCGAAGAAATTAGAGCGGGGAACCATACGCTGTCCACAAGTCTCATGTTGGCTCGTAGTGCTCGAGCATCTACGCTCGCAAGGCCAAGAGCCAGCAGGAGGGCGACGACCATCATCACCAACATGCCCAAAGTACTGTCCACGAAGGTGACGGTCAGTCCCAAGGCACTGCATGCTCTTCATATGCCTCTTCACTTGCATTGACTTTCCTCTCACCTTTGTGGACAAGGGGTCTGTCTGCATGTAAACTTCAAAGCAACCCGACAAATGTAAACACATGGACGACCGTCAACCGTCGCATCACGCACCACACTGCCCAAAAGTCTATGCACTCTATCTCGGCGTATGCCTCTGCTTTTTTTAATTAGTTTTATTGTGGTTGGCTCAAAATTTTCGTGCTGTAGCTGTGGAAGAGATTCGGCACCAATATATCGCACACCCCACACAACTCCCTTCGTCCAGTTCGAGTGGCCTATGGCTCAGGCGTCATCATACAGAGAGATACTGTCACTAGCACTAGGTGCGGAACCGCGTGCTCCAGAACCGAGTCTGTTCTCGTTTGTCGCTCGAGTTCTGGCCCAAGGCCTTGAATTTCTTTTCGGGCCGTCGCTGCTGATTGGCTCATGTCGGCGACGACGGCGCTTGTGGTGCTGCGTTTTTGTCGCAGATTCGAGTCTCGGTCGCGTCTCTGCTCACTTCGATGGCATCGGCGGAAGTTTTGCCGTTTTGGCTTCGGTTTTTGACGAGCTGTGGGCTTTGGGATCAGCAGTCAGTGTTTAGATCTTGTAATTACTATAGTAGAGTGGAATGTGTTTTTGCTTTTGAACTGTGGTGTCCGCTTCAATGGGAATTGGGCAGAGTAGGAAAAGTCCTTGGATTGGCAAGCTTGGTTTCTATACACAAGAGTTCCTCTTCCTTTCCACGACTGCGCCCCATTCTCTCTCCATTTCGCCGCTCTGCTATCGTGTCATGCGTAGATGTGATTGCGTCTTGAATCTACGAGTCGAGCTTTGCGGGGAAGATACCCGCCTCTGTTACTGTGGTTAGCATATGCCGTCTATCATTGTCCAGCTAACATGTGGTTGCCTACCACGCTGATCATCCCATCTCTGCACCCACGCACTTGGGCATAGCGACTTGAAGGAGAGGAAGAACTGTCGGGCTCTGTTAGCTTTGTCCGGCTTCCCTGTTTGTGCCGGTGTGCGCTCACCTGTCGGCATGGTGCGAAGTCCTCGCCACGGGCGAGAACGCACTTGTGGTAGTCGACGTAGTTCTGCCAGCAGTGCTTGGTCCTAGAGTATCCTCAATCTCAGCGGCCAATTTCTTCACTCATCCTTGAATTGATTGTTTGCCACATACTGGTTCTGGTTCGGGAAGCGGGCGTCGAAGCCTGTTGTGCGGTGTTTAGTTAGCTAGACTGTACTGGCAGCCGTGCGACAAGCGATGCGGATCGTCTTATAGGCATCGAGGAGGGTCACGCACCAGCTAAATACTTGTTAGCAACAGTTCACGAAGCAGTTCGGAAGTACCAGGAGCGAGCAGGGACGTACCAGTAACGAACTTGAAGGGCATGGTGACGCGCTCATCACCGCTATCGTTTTCGTCGGACATGATCGCTATCTGGCTCGAGGCAGCAAAGATCTAAGTGTTTGCGGATGCGGGAGAGGTGGGAGTGAGGAGCAATGGGTGTCGTTGACGTCTCGAGTGGAACGATGCGAGTGAGTTCTCGTCGGTCGGGGGACCAAGCTTGTGCGCATTGACCAATCACGCACACCTCAAAGCCGGACTTCTCTCGCCTGAGATTGACATCAAGCTCCTGCAAGGTGCACGAAACTGCTTTCACTCACCATCACGACTCTCCACTCAGTAATCATGTCGGCTCCTCTGGCGAATATGATGCGCACGCGTATGATGCTGCGTGCGCAGCCGTCTCGCATTATCAATATGCAGCAGCGCTTTATGGGCATGAAGCCTACGGGTCGGGTCATGAGTCCTGTGCCGGTATGCACCGAGCTTCACGTATGTTGCGATTGAGCACTTGCTGACAATCAGAACAGAAGGAGGAGCATAGCGGTATGTTTGGTTGAAGGCATTGAGCTGCCTAGACGCTGGAATAGCAAGATTGGAGGGACATGGCTAACTCTCGTGGTTGTGCAGCTCACACCATCTCCCAGCGTCTGCGAAGCTTGAAGAAGATCCCACCAGAATTGATTCCTCTCGGTACGTGACATGCAACTCACTTCCCTCTGCGTCTATCTTGCTAATCACAAGCTCTACAGGATTCGTCATTGGGTGAGCACACTTCGGCTCCTGACTTCCCGTCCAACCTTTCTAACCACAGATTCTCTCCAGCTTCGCCCTCGTCATCGCCGCCTACTCCTCCATCCGCAAGTTCTACACAGACCGAACCCTGCGCCTGAGCAGACAGGGCGGTGCCCACGACTAGATGGGAATCTGCAAACGTGGCGGACGATGGGGGAGGATGTAGGGATGCAAAAGAGACTGTACATCTCCTGTGTAAATAGTAGGGGTATCTCGATCCACCAAAATTGAGAGCATTGCATCAATAACCCGTGACTGACCGTCTGTGCCTCATGCTGGCTTTGGGCCTGCGACGTCGAGTTGCTCGAGGCCTTGCATTGGGTCTGCTGGGCCGTCTTGCATCATGTCTTCTTCACCTCCACCTGTGCCGTGCTTTGCTAGATAGCCCTCCTACACCAATCATCAGTAATCAATCAGAATTGAATGAGAGGAAGTGCAATCTTTACCTGCTCCCACACAGCAGTCTTGCTGCCCAGCCCCTCATTCGCATCCTTCATCGGCTTCGCAGGCGCAACCTTGATGACCCGTCCGAACAGCTCGCTCTGGTCCATGTTGTCTATCGCCTCCTTCGCGTCTTCCTCCAGCTCGAACTCGACATAGCCAAATCCACGATGTGGGTCCTTGTTTGATGCAAGCTCTGGTTTAGGTAGTGAGATGTCGGCGATGTCGCCAAATGGGATGAAGGCGGCGTGAAGTGTCGCTGTGCTGACTTCAGGCGACAGACCGCCGATGTAGACTGTGGATCGGTAGCGAGACTTGTCTGCCATATCTGCGTTCTGTCTTCTTTCGACTCTGTGATAGTCGCGAATACTGGAGGAATAATTTCTGGTATCAAAGTCACGTGGAAGAAGAGGACGCTTGCTACAAGATCGGACTAGCGTCGTATGGTGGGTCGAATATGTGGCCGTTGCCAAACACCAGTGTGAAATGGACAGAGTAGGAGCTACGTAACACGGGGCATCTTCACTAAATCCGACCTTGCAATATCCTCCTGCCTGCGTACCTTACATTGCGTTTCTTCAATTGCTTGCTTTTCATATGCTTCACACACAGGCAGCATAGCGATTCGCTCTCTCTTTCCTTTAATTCCTCCTCACTCTCCACGTCTGAATACCCCTCGACTCGCACGCAGACCGCAACATGGTGCGCCTACGTGAGATCCCACGGACGGCCACGTTCGCGTGGTCGCCCAGTGCGACTGCACCGTCCATAGTTACTGGTACCAAGGCTGGAGCTGTGGATGCGGATTTCTCGAATGAGACGCAATTGGAGCTGTGGGACTTGGAGCTGGGGAACAGCCAAGTGGGCGAGCTGCAACCTGTTGCCAGTGTGGGCGTTGATTCTAGGTGTGCTACTGTCCGATCATAGTGTTTATGTTAGGGAGTTCTGGAACTAACAATTCGCCTGTAGATTTCATGATGTAGCATGGGGATTACCAAAGGATGGTCATAAGGGCGGGATCATTGCTGGTGGTCTTGAGAGCGGTGCTCTGGACCTGTGGGACGCAGACAAACTGAGATCAGATGCCAGGTATGTCTATGATTCGCATGCTACATACATGCTCCAAGACCTAATACTGAGCAAAGCAACGCACACATCTCCCGCACGACCAAACACAGCGGCGCAATCAAGTCGGTCCAATTCAACACCTTCCGCAGCGAACTCCTGGCCACCGCTGGCGCAAAGGGTGAGCTATACATCAATGATCTTGGTGACAGCTCCAAGACCTTCCGCCTGGGCACCGCTGTCGCTCGCGCAGACGACTTCGACGCTCTTGATTGGAACAAGAAGGTCGCGCACATTCTCGTGACCGGTAGCAGTGGTGGCTTCGCGACTGTCTGGGATGCACGCGCGAAGAAGGAGTCGCTCACACTGAACAATCTGGGCAGGAAGGCAATCAGCGCGATTGCATGGGACCCGGACAACAGCACCAAGCTTGCTACGGCAACGAGCAACGATCAAGATCCGTTGATCTTGATGTGGGACCTGAGAAACTCGAATGCGCCAGAGAAGACGCTCAGGCTGCATGAGCAGGGCATCCTCAGTCTCGCCTGGTCAGCGCAAGACCCGTCCTTGCTGCTCTCGTGCGGCAAGGACAACAGGACAATATGCTGGAATGCACGCACAGGCGAGGCATTTGGCGAGTTCCCCATCGTGACGAACTGGACATTCGAGACGCATTGGAACCCGCGGCAGCCGAACATTCTCGCCACCGCATCCTTCGACGGCAAGATCGGCGTGCAGACGATCCAGAACACAAACACGGAGGCTCAGAAGTCGAGTGCAGCGCCGGCGCTGGACGATGCGGACTTCTTTGCTCAAGCTGGCAGCCAGCCTCAGGGTGCGGCGTTCTCGCTGAGCCAGGCGCCGAAGTGGCTGGAAAGGCCAGTGAGTGCTACGTTCGGCTTTGGTGGTAAGCTCGTCAAGATTGGTCCTATGGACGCCACATCGAGAGCATCAAAGGTGTCGATATCGACATTTGTTGCTGACTCTTCTGTGGGAGACGCTGCGGAGAAGTTTGAGGGCGTTCTGCAGAAGGGCGATTACGCGAACTTTTGTGAGGAGAAGATTAAGGAGGCGAAGACTGAGGAAGAGAAGGCGGATTGGACCGTCATCGAGACGCTGATCTCTGGCTCTAGAACGGGTCTGAGGGATTACTTGGGCTTCGCACCCTCCAAGCCAGAGACAAATGGTGAGACGGAGGCGAAGGAGACGAATGGCGAAACTGCCGCGGATGACGACTCAGCATTCTTTGGTGGCGATTCTGCGGACGACAACTTCCTCTCCACGCTCGCGTCGACGAAGGGCGCACGAACGAACAACCCATTCAAGATTTATACTGGCTCGGAGAGCGAAGCAGACAAGCAGATTACCAAAGCGTTGATGCTTGGATCATTTGATGAGGCTGTCAACGTCTGCTTGAAAGAGGAGAGGATATCCGACGCGTTCATGATCGCGATCTGCGGAGGTCAGAAGTGCATCGACAAGGTGCAGTCCGCGTACTTCAAGAAGAAGAGCGATGGGCCTAACTACTTGCGTCTGCTTGCTTCGGTCGTCGGCAAGAATCTGTGGGATGTTGTCTACAATGCTGATCTGGCCAACTGGAAGGAGGTGCTTGCCACCTTATGCACATTCGCCGATGAGAAGGAATTTCCTGATCTATGCGAGGCGCTTGGCGATAGGCTAGAAGAGTCCCTGGAGGGCAGCGATAGTCAGGTCGCCAGGAAGGACGCCTCGTTCTGCTACCTCGCTGGCTCGAAGCTGGAGAAGGTCGTCACCATCTGGTCGCAAGAGCTGCATGAGAACGAAAAGGCAGCACTTCAGTCTGGAGAAGCCGATTCGGCTTTCTCGGTCCATGCGAAGGCGTTGCAGGATTTCATTGAGAAGGTCACGGTCTTCCGCGAGGTTACCAAGTTCTCAGATCCAGACGCGACGAAGGCATCGGGATGGAAGCTCGAACCGCTCTATGGTAAGTATGCGGAATACGCGGACATTCTGGCGAGCAATGGAAAGCTGCCACTTGCTTCGAGGTACCTCGATTTGGTTCCAGAGCAGTTTGCACCTGCAGCAGCGGCGAAGGGACGAGTAAGAAAGCCTGCGCAGAAGGCTGTTCAAGCTGCGACTACAGCTGCAGTACAGCCGAGACAATCGAGCTTGCCAGGCGCTCAGCGTGGCCAGCGTGTTGTACCGCAGTACGGCGCGCCAGCTGCTGCAACACCAGCTCCAGCTGCCACATCTTCTCCATATGCACCAGCCAACACATCTTCACCATATGCTCCAGCTGCATTTGGGGCGCCGACTCCAGCCCAGCCTGCGGCCCCGAGCTACCAGCCGCCTGGAGGCCAGACGGGATACACACCAGCAGGATACCAACCACCACAGCAGAGCAACAGCTACCAACCCGCTGGCGGCTATCAACCCTCTGCACCGAGCTCAAATCCATATGGCGCAGGTGGATACCAACCAAATGCATTTGGCGGCGGTATTGCTCCACCTCCTAGAGTGTCGTCTGCTTCTCCTGCCCCTGCTCCAGCAGCAACGAACAAGAATCTCGCTGCATGGAATGACACGCCAGACTTTGGAGACAAGCCTCGGCCATCGAGAAGGGGGACACCAGCATTTGGTCAGCCGCCTGTCAATTCATACGCCAGTCAACCCGCTCCACCGCCGACATCATTCTCGCCGCCAACTGCGAAACCGCTAGCACCGCCTCCTAAGGCTGGTGCGCCTCGTGTGATGTCACCTCCACCAGTGGGTCAACTGCAGCAGGAAAGCAGCCGACCATCTTCGTCAGCAGCGAGCGCATACGCACCATCAGCACCGTCTGGACTGGGACAGAACTTTGCTTCCCCGCCAGGTCCAGCCATGCCCTCGATACCACGTGGTGCATCTCCCTACAATCCTCCACCTTCAGCGGCCGCACCAACGAACAGTCGTTATGCGCCTGCTCCAGGCTCAGCGCCAAGTCCAGCGCCTGGCTTTGGAGGCGGCCCACCACCTGGTGCCCGTCATGTCGCTCCTCCGCCTTCAGCGTCGAACTACGCACCAAGTCCCGCAGGTGGCTACGCGCCTAGCCCATATGGCCAACCGCCTCAACAGCAACCCGCATTCTCAAAACCCACCCCTCCCCCACCAGCTGCGCCAGGACCACCACCCAAAGGCCCTGCACACGGACCTCCACCACCTGGTCCAGCATCCGGCCGTGCCAACCATCGTCCTCAAGGCTCAGTAAACCAACTCCCTCCCCCGCAGCGCTCCGCATCCCGCCCTCCCACCGCTGAAGGCGAGCGCGCACCCGCACGAGCTAAATACCCCTCCGGCGACCGCAGCCACATCCCCACGGAAGCGCAACCCATCTTCCAGATCCTGGACGCGGAGATGCAGCGCATCAAGGGCAAGGCGCCCGCGCAATTCAGACCCCAGGTGCTGGACACGGAGAAAAGACTGAACATCCTGTTTGATCACCTGAATAATGAGGATTTGCTGAGGCCGGATACCGTCTCGGAGATGGTGCGGTTGAGCGAGGCGATTGGGAGGAGGGGGTATGAGGAGGCGCAGGGGTTGTTTCAGGAGATTATGACGGGGAAGACGGATGAGGGGAGTAATTGGATGGTGAGTTATATCTTTCGAGGACGTGAAATGGCGTGATGATGCTAATGAAATGTGCTAGGTCGGTGTCAAGCGCTTGATCCAGATGAGTCGGGCTACGCCGCTTTAGACGCGTGAGTTCCGAGGTGAGGGGGCAGATCAGAGCATGCGAAGGCCTTCTATGAGCGGTAACGAAATAGCCATGAGGTTAGCATGTTTCAGGAGCGAGCAAGCGTGCAGGTAGATTAGCAAGGTTGTATCAGGAAGTACAAAACAACAACAATGTCAAGATTTCTAGAGCAAAGTCGGCAGGCTATTTTCCACCGAAACAAAACCATTTCGACATGCCACTAAAAATGCAGTTAACAGGTATCTCATCATCTGGTCGCCCGTTCTGAGAATTCCCCAACCGCTGCTGACGCATCGCATCCGCGCTCTGGCGCCTCTCCACTTCCTCGTAGAGTGTCTCGTACTTCATCTCCTGGCGCGGTTTCCTTCTCTCCGTTCGTTCATCTGCTTTGGCCATGCCCTTGCCCTTTCCCTGGACTGGAAGCGGTAACGCGGGCTCGATATTATCCCAGCGGGAGAAACTCAGCCAGGGCGCGTACGTGATCTGATCCTCGTCTGGAGCGTGCCGGTCTTCTGCCGTGGTGTCACGCGCGGATTGGGCGCGTGCGAGGTGTGTGGCCGTGTGCGTGAGCGGATTCTCTGCTCCATCCACTGTCCATTGGTACCGGGCTGGTTCCTGTTCGAGGGGCGCGGAGTCAGTGGACGAAGTTGTGGGTTCTGTGGCGTAGGATTTTGATGTGGAGGGGCGGGAGGTATTCGTTGTGGTTGTGCCGCTTGTGTTTGCGCTTGGTCCCGCAGGCGGTCTGTCCTCGTCGTGGGGAACGTCGAGATCAACCGTTGTCTCCTTTCCTGTACCTGCTATACGTGGTAGAGCTCCCGGCGACCCGCTAGCCTCACTCCTAAGCGCCGGGTGTACATCCGCATCCGCCAGCTTCAGCGGCGTTGGTGGGGATTGCCCGCGGCTCTGCCGTCGCCCGCGCAACTCAGGCGTTATTGGCATCTCCAGCTCGTTATTGCCGAAAATGGATTGGTCAGGATTCTCTTGCTGCTCTTGCTCGTGATCCTGGGCTCTGGACGACGACTTCGCGCGCCTGACCGCGTCCCAATCATTCTCCACTTCTGGCGTGTCTATCTCGCTGCCGTCTACGCTCGAGGCTTTTGTCGCTGCGGTGGATGTGAGGAGAGGAGCCATGCCCTCTGAAGTCTTGGAGTCGTTTCGTGCCGCGTTGTTCGTTGAGCTGGATGGATCTTTCGCATCCTGAGGCGTTATCGCATTCGCTGTCGCGGCGTCCTCCAACTCGTCCTTACCACCGAGATGTGATTCTTGTAGCGGTGGTAACGAAATTTCAGATGACTTCACTGCCAGCTGCGTATCCTCTCCCTGCAGACCTAGCGTTGATGTAGAGCCGCATTGGGTCTCTGTAGCTTTCTCCTGTGAGGGAGATGGCGCCGTTGAAGAGGTGCTCTTCTTTACAGCAGCGGTCGTCGCCTGCTTGGTTGCTCTCTTGCGGTTCTTATTGCCCATGATGTTGCTCTCTAGTGAGCCCAATTTACTCCTCGGGGATGTCAGCTGTAGTATCAAGGTCCCAGTAAGTATCAGGTTCGCCCAATGGATATTCTTCCTAGGAATTCAACGAAGTGTGGTGGGATCGGTGGTTTGCTCAATTCTTCTCACCGGTTGTCGAAGGTTGTCATTGCGTAGGATCTGCATATCGGGCCTGTGAGTACTGCTGGCTGTTTACGATTGATTCTCTGGTTGGTTGAGCTTCTCGAAGAGAGGGAACTTGGAAAGTCAAAAATATCCCAGGTCATCAGGACCATGGTACCTTTTCATTCAGGCGCCCTTACTCTCAAACCCCATCAAACATATACCCTCCCTACCCAGCCTTATGCAGCGCCCTAGCCCGCTCATGCAACATCTCACAACTGACCCTCGTCTCCTGATCCATCCACTCCTGCTGCTTCGTCGCCCTGGTCCCCCTGGGCCCGACCTCAACACACTGCCCGGACTCCCGTCCCTGAAGCAACCCCTCAACGGCACTCACCACGTTCTCAATGGGCACGAGCACCCCTGCGCCCCGGACTTTGGCGTAGAACTCGAAGGAGGAGATGGCGGTTTGCACGATGTTGGGGCAGATGGCGTTGAGGGTTATACCTTCCTCGGCGAGGTGGACGCCGTAGGAGCGGGTGAAGCCTACGATGGCGCTGGGTTTTGGTCAGATTGTTGTTGCTCTGAGTGGGGCTGGGTAATTGTATACTGTTTTGCTGCTGTGTAGATTGGTAGCGTGGGTACGCAGTAGAGACCGCAGATACTCGCGATTGAGATGACTATTGCCCTGTGTCAGTTGCCCCGTCCTGAGCATAGATGAGGGTGCGATCCTACTTCTGCCCTTGACGCCATCGTTGTCGGCTTTCTGTCGACGGAAGTGCTGTACAGCGAGCGAAGTCGTGTACAACACCCCTTTCAGATCAATATCAAGCGTCTACGCCCATCTCATCAGCCCAATCCCCACAACGGAACCCAGGAAGAACACACAAGCAGATTAGGCTCCGCGTACTCGCCATCCGGTGCATTCCCAATCCAAGCCCTCTCCCCAATTCCCGCAATCGCAAACACATAGTCGATCCGAGTACCTGAAGCGGCTTCCTTAAAGGCAGCCTCCTGCTGCTTCCAGTCTGCTACGTCTACCTTGAATGTCTTGACTTGGATATTATGCGACTCGGTCAGTTCCTTGGCTACGATCTGGGCACCTTCGAGGTTGATGTCTGCGAGGATTAGATTGACACCCTTTTGAGCGAGCATGCTTGCCACGGCGCGACCGATGCCTGAGGCGCCGCCGGTGATATAGGCTGTCTTTGCTTGGGATGTCATGATGATGTGAAGACGAAAGTGATTTGAGGGATTGCAGATGAAAAGGTGCTTCTATGCAACGGATATATGGAGGCATGATGAGAAGCTGATCATCTTTGCTTGACCCCGCAAATCGGGGCATAGCCGATGCAGACTGTATTTCAGCAGATTTTACGTGAGATCTGGAGAGACTCGTGAATAAAGCACCGAGGAAGACTCTGCGTTAGGAAGTGGTGAATGAAGTTCTCATGCACGCAGCGTATCAGAAGGCATGTTGGGTTCAAGCAGACGTGCTTGTAGGATTGAAGGAGATGGCTGTTGAGCTCAGATTCTGCCATACAAAGGCGAAGATCGCCAAAGCATTGGCATCAAAGTGCCAAATGCCATCTCTGGACTCACGATACGTACCAATGCCGTTGAGATGCAGTGGACTGCAGGTGGGCGTGGTATTCGAAGATGGCCCCTATGAAACAAGAGGTAGTCGCTAACCACAGGCGCCGAAGTCGGCGCAGTGGGCGAGTCGCAGCGCGGGATGATACACCACGTCATCGCCGCGTCCTCGAGCCAGCCAAGTATACCAGCTTACAGCCTCGCGTCCGCCGCTCTCTCCACCATGCAACCACCCTATAGATATAACCATGGCGACGACGTCACCGCTCTCGCCGCAGCAGGCCCACGCCCTCTTCGACATCCTCACCCACCACCAGACCTACGCCGAGATCCAGCGCTACAGATATCCGGATGCGATTGAGAACTACGGGCCGCCCTTTGCGATCGACACGGACAAGACGTCGGACTCGCCCATACTGCAGACGCTATTATATCGCTTTGTGCTCACCCTGCCGGGGCTCAAGGATATCAGTCCCGATTTCTGGGAGAAGCGGATTGAGGATCTGGTGAGGCGGTTTGGCGAGGCTGAGCTGTCGGAGAGCTATGATAAGGGTACGATTGGCAGTAGGAAGACGTTGGCGACGGCGATAGCCACGCTCATCGAGTATCCTGCGCGTGGTGTGCTGGGCGGGATTCCGAAGCGGGAAATCGAGAAGGGCGAGAACGAGTACGATCTGGATGACCCGGAGGATGTGCGGCAGGGATGGGACGACTTCCTGCAGGAGCTCGTGTATGGGGATCTGATTGCGCATTTGGAGGAGAAGATCGGGGAGACGGACAGGCTGGAGGAGCAGACGATGCGCGTGCAGGCCGCGCACGAGTACATCCTCGTCAATCTGGCGAGTTTCCTGCATTACATCCTGATTCTGTCTCCGGACGGCCCGTACCTCGTACGTACATTGGAGAACGTGCACAAGCTCATTCCATACGCCATGATGCGGTCGACGCTGCGCGTAGGCAACGCCGCCACCATGATCAACGGCATGGTCAAGCTCCTCCTCACAAAAGTCACCATCAACTCCGTCACGAGCTTTCTGGGCCTGACGAACTACTCCGACGCGGGCATGAACATGCTGCAGCAGATCGCGTCCACAGTCATCGGCTGGGACATCACCGAACTTAAGAAGCAGACTGCCACGGCGGAGAAAGCGAAGGATGCGCCGCCGAAGGAACACCTCGAAGCCATCAAGAACCACATGAAGGACTCGCGCGACGAGCGGGATAAGCGGCGCACCCTCTCCGAGAAATCGAATAGATCCATTGTGCAAGCCATCTTCGACGATCGCGATGTGGCATCGAAACAACTTTCAGAAGCACAACATGCAAAATCGATGGATTTCTTCTCTATACAGCTCTCTATCCGTGATCGGCAGCAGTTGTCCAACATCCTTTGCTCGCTACAACCAGACATCGTCACGCAAGCGATCAGGGACATGGTCGCGGCCTACGACCCCATCATCCGCCAATGCCACAACGCCATCGACCTCTCCGGCACGCTCCTCGACTTCGAAAACTTCCTCACGGACCTCATCAAGGTGTCCAAGGGGTGCGGTATGGATGCCCCAGCAGCCACCGCGGCAGGCATCTCCCGCCCCTCAACACCGCGACTCATGAGTTCGAGACCGGGGACGCCGAAGCCGGCGAGCACGCCTGGACGCAAGAGCGCGGAGGAGAATAGACGGGCTACGCCGGGCGTGCAGGACTACATCAAATTACTACGAAAACACCAATCTGCATCGCACAGGTTCCTGCACCAGGCCGTCAAGAACGATAAGGCGCTTGCGGATAAGTGGGTCACCTACGCGCAAGACGCCGTGGCCCAGTTCCGGCAACACTCCAAGGATGCTGCGGAGGGAGGCGCAGGCGATATGACGCCCTACCTGCAGAAGATCTTCAGCGAGCTGCCGGAGGAGCAGCGACGGTCCGTCATAGATACATTGGACGAGTATACGGCGTATAGCATGGCGCTCTCGTCGACGTCGCAGGATAAATGGACGTCCTTCTCGTCCTCGGGAGCGAGGGGCGAAGGTGCGAGTGCGGGACCGGGCATGTACCTGGCGAAGTGGCAGTACCTCCTCGACAGCACGAAGATCACACCTGCGACGGCGAAGGGGCCTGTGCGAACGGGTAAGGATAAGAGTGTGAGGGAGAAAGTGGGCGTAGGCGTCGAGACGGCGGGGACGGGCAACGCGGTTATGGAGAGAAGAACGGACGGTCCAGAGCCGCCGGATGTTGGTAAAGTCGTGGAGTTACTGTCTAAAGGTTTTGAAGATGAGATCAGGAGAAGAGGGAAGGAAGTTTGGGAGAAGGGGTCGTGACCTAGGCGTGTATATCCCATCCTATCCCATGAGTGTATGATTACGAGAGCTTCGCATAGCGGTGGTACATGATCATTAGACCTGACATAAGAATAATGCAACCTCGATGCACCTCGACTGACTACGCAGCAGTGTACAAATATGCCCGTGCCTCGATTCTAGCCATTCATACGCAAACTTCAACCATCTTGCCATCATCTCACATGCAGCCATTACCTCGACTGTACCTCTTTTGCACGAAAAAGCCGACCGACTCGCCCATCCAATCTGAGGGAGGGGAGGCTAGAATTCGTAGTTGACCTCGTCTATGTGGGGACTCCACGACTCGCCCGTCACGAGCACCCGTCTACCATCGACGATGGCCGGTCCTGCAGTACAAACAAAGATTAGTAGATTGTCGGATGGTTATGGGGGAGGAGAAAACATACTACCACCGCCATAGATGCGATACCCACCATACTGTTCGCTCACTCGGCGTTCACGCTTGTTACGCTCCGCCTCCTTGCGCTCGCGCTCTCGACGCTCACGCTGCTTCCTCTCCTGACGCTCGCGCTCCTGTCGGCGCAGCTCCTTCTCCACAGTCTTTTGGTGTTCCCAGCGAACCCTCTCGGCGTCGCGGATCTCGATGGCGATAAGGGCCTGGCGTTCCTTCTCCCTCCTCGCCCTGCGCTTCTCAGCTTCGCGCGCATCGTGGCTGCGTAGGGCGGAGCTGGTGAGAGACCGGTATGAGCGAGCATCGTAGCTTGGGTATGTGGACGTGCTACGGGATGTGCTAGTGCTGGTGCGAGTTAATTGGCGAGAGGAGTGCCCGCTGCTGCGCGAACCGAACCATTCGGTTGGCACGCTTACGTAGCGGGGATCGGTGTCTGTATCCATGTCAGCGAAGTGTCGCAGCGCACGTGTCAGTGCAAGTGGACATACCATAGACGCGGTAGCGGGATGATGTCCGCGAGTTGCGGTCGAAGATGGCGAGGTGCCACGACATGTTGCTGGTCTGCTCGGTATTTAGCTGATGTGTTTAAAGCAAGAAAGCGAGCTGTTGAAAAAAGAGAAAGGAGAGCGTGGTCGAGGTCATTATACTCTGGTCCGAAAAGAGCTTCGGTCTGCATCGGCAACGTCTTCCTATTGTTGCTGCATAATGTCTATTGTGCGGCCTCGCAGTCCCTCCTGTATTGCAAGGATGTTTCGCGATTCAGAAACGGCCTTTTGAGGCCCCTTGCCGTGCGTGACCTTAGGCTTATTGCTTTCCATCTTCCCGAAGTCACAGGCAATGCCAACTCTTGTGGTTGTAGCTTCCTACCGAAGCAACCATTTCTGAACGTGCGCATTATTTCTCACAAGCGCTATTGTCTTCATGTTACTGTTTGCCGGTGACCGCAGGGGTGAGGCATCGTTCAGTGCCGAGTTTACTCGATCGGCTCAGCAGGAGCTTGTCCGGGCACTTGACTCCAGTGCGCAAGATCAGTCGCGTATGCGGTCCGGTATGCAAGATGTCCTGGCATCGAGTGAACATCCTCCTAGAAAGAAGGACAGTCTGCCAACGCCCTTCTCCCGACTAGAAGCCAGCCATGGGCACAGGCTTCAAATGCCCATCCTTATCATACTTCGCTTCTGTCAATCATCATTAGCCACATATCCCCTCCCGTTTGTGCCAAAGTGTTGCAGGCGAAACATACTAAAAAACGTATAATTCAGCGTCACCGTCTCAATCCCCTTCATATTCGGGTCCTCCACAAACGCCGGGTCAATATAAAAGAAAACCGGCATATCCACCGTCTCCCCCGCATTCAACCTCTGCTCCTCAAAGCAAAAACACTGTATCTTGCTGAAATAGGGTGCCACCTGCCCAGGTGCCACACTGTACGTCGCCACGCCGATGATGTCGTCAGACGAGGTGTTGGTCGCCGTGTAGAAAGCCAAAGCGGTCTCGCCGGGGAGCACGCGGACCTCGCGTTGCTGGGGCGTGAATTTCCAGGGCAGGATGGAGGAGACTTGGGAGTTGAAGGTTATGCGGAGGCGCGGGGCGTGTGTCACGGGGGTGAGGCGCGTGGAGATGTCTTCGGAGGAGGAGGAGCCTGCGGAGTGGCCGGGGGATTTTATGGGTTGTCCGCCCCAGCCCATTTGCTGGCAGATCTGTGGTGGAGAGAGAACTTGTTAGCTGGATCTTCTCTTCATATCTCCTCGCATTCGAGGGGGGGGAAGAGAAGCTCTTACGGTCTTGTATAAAGGCACGGAACCGTACGAGAGTGCGACGGTGCCCAATATGATGCTCAGTCCATAGTTCCTTCATGTCTGGTATTAGCTACTTGCTCCCGACTAAAAGGTATGGCTGAGGCGGGATCCTACAGCAAAGTCTGATTCTTCTTCGCATACTGCGCCTGGGCATCCTTCATACTCGCCGGCATGCCATCCCGACTCACTTTCTGGATCGTCGTCAGATGCCGCCGTGCGCCGCTCTCGAGGTTTCTCGCTCTGCGCCGCGCAGCGCACGATTGGCAGACCCAATTCGCGGAGGAGAAGAAGGAGCGCGAAGGTCGTAGCGGTGTGGTCATCGTGGAATAGACTTGAGGTCAAGTGAGCAGCTCAGTATGTAATTGATGCTGGAGTTGAGAGATGCATGCGGAGCGGAGGTGGAATTGCCCGATTCGGTATGGGGTGACATTTGTGGAGAGTGGTGATGTCGAGGATGGAGGAGCACGGAGGGAGATTTCTTACAATGACGGGGAAGATATGTGAGGTGTGTCATGAAAACGAGACGAAGTACAAGTGTCCGAATTGCGAGTTAAGGTAGTATGTATATTTCCATCATTTCCTCCAACTATGTGTCGAGGTCATAACTGACAGTGCAATAGTTGCTCGCTGCAATGCTTCAAAGCCCACAAGCCGGTCCATGAGACCGCCACATCGACACCTCAAGATGCAAATATCAAATCCGAGGATGTCTCTGACAACAAGTCGAATGCACCCGTAAAGCTGGAGCGCAAACCCACACCAGCTACGAACCCGTTTCTGCAGCTGCAGCAGCACCCATCCTTCCAACCTCTCTTCACCAAACATCCAAGCTTGAAAATTCAGCTTCAGCGCGTATATCAAGCATCTCAGAATCCATACGACCAGCCCAATGCGAATGAACGACGGGTTCCTCGCGGTCAAGGAGCGAGGAATAGAGATCGCGTGCAAGGACAATGGACGCAGGATAAGGCTGATGACTTGGCGACGAAGCTGCTTGTGGATTTGAGTAAGGGAGACGAGGGAGTTCGCGAGTTTATGGGGTTGGTGGGTGAGGTGTCTGGGCTGAAGGACGATGGAAAGGCCATGGAGGAGGGATGAGGAAGAAGTTCGAGAGGAAGAGCATCTATTGAAAAGGCAGACAACAACGTTTGGAGATGCCTCATGTCTGTGCTGCAAGCAATATGCTACAGATCCGACCATCGTCAAGGTCCTCACTCAAAGGCTTAATGAGTCTAAGCCCGGTCAGCCTGGCCAGGGCCCAAGGCAGGGACAGACTGTCTATTCTCGTTATGAATTCGTAACACCTGGTGCGAAGTGTGCTGGAGAGACGCAAAGTACTTCTCTTGGTTTCATTGCGCTTCCAAAGTTCCGCGTCGTACGCAATATATACTTGTTTCCTCGAACATGGTGAAATACCCCACACGTGCGCTCGCATCCCTGTCCCACGCGAATCGCGAACATCCACACCCATAGCTCCAGCAAAAAACGTCACGGAATAAACACACAACCAAGCCACCCTCCGTCCCCGCCAGACCTCAACGGATCTCCCCTTCGTTCATATGTACAATGCTAGAGCCTCGAATAACTCCCTGAAATGTCCTTCCGCGTAGGGCAGAAAGTGCAGATAGGAGACGGGCGTGTAGGCACCGTGCGCTTCATCGGCGATGTGTCCTTCAAGGACGGACAGTGGATGGGCCTCGAGCTGGAGGATCCAGAGGGCAAGAACGACGGCTCGGTAAGAGGCGAGCGCTACTTCGACTGCAAGCCCAACCATGGCCTCTTTATCCAGCCATCGACTGCAATCACGGTACTGGAGCAGCCGCCCGCTCCTTCGCCCTCCAAACCTGCGGCACCGAAGACGAATGGAGCGGGCAAGGCGCCTGCAAAGCCGAGGCCGAGTAGTATTACTGGCGCAGCTGGGCAGGGGGCACCGACACCAAGGGCGGCGGCGGCACGGCAGAGTATAAGTGGTACGCCAGCGGGTGCTGGGGCGGCGGCAGCGAAAAGAACATCTATGGCGCCGCCTTCTGCTGCAATGAGGAGACAGACCATGGCGCCTCCGCCCACGAGCGCAACGGCATCACGCACGTCACGGCAATCGCTTGCTCCAACACGACCGGGCGCAGCCAGTCCAAAGAAGCCGTCTGCGCCTGTATCGAGACAGAGCTCTGTGGGTGGCGCGTCCTTGGCAAGTCGCACACCTGGTGTACGTTCTCCTGCTTCGGCAGCGAGTCCCTCACCTAGTATAGACCGTGTGTTGAGTCCTGGGTCTTCAAGCTCGGGGAGCAGACCCGCGCCGACAGCTCGAACAGCACCAGCCGCCCCTTCTGCTACAGCCTCGAGTTCCGCAGCTCCAAGCACATCAGCACGCACCACGACCGCCGCATCCACAAAAGCGAACCAAGAAAACGAGGCCAAGATCCGCTTGCTAGAGAAGAAGGTGCAAGAGCTGCGGCAGAAAGTGCAAGACCTCCAACCGCAAGCCGACAAAGCCGAGCGCTACGACGGCATCATCCAGAAACTGCAGTCGAAAGCGCAGACGCAGTTCGCCGAGATCAACGACCTTAAGAAGCAGCTCAAGGAGTCGGAGAGCGGGTTCGCGCAGATCGAGTCGATCCAGGCGGAGCATGACACGAACATGGAGATGGCGGCGCTGGACCGGGAGATGGCCGAGGAGAAGGCCGAGGCGTACAAGAGCGAGCTGGACAGCATCAAGGCCAAGCTGGAGGAGCTGCAGCTGGAGAACGAGATTTTGAGGGGCGAGAATGAGGAGTTGAGTAAGGATATGAGTCCCGAGGAGCGGGCGAGTCAGGGATGGATGCAGATGCAGCGGGAGAATGCACGGTTGAGGGACGCGTTGATACGGTTGAGGGATATGACGCAGGAGCAGGAGTCTGCGCTGAAGGAGGAGATTGCGCTGTTGGAAGAGGAGAGCGAGGAGCTGGACCAGCTGAAGGGGGAATATGATAGCACCAAGACGCGATTACTAGAGACTGAGGCAGAGGCTGAGGATCTGAGGGAGCAACTGGAGGCTGCACTAGGTGCTGAGACCATGATCGAGCAGCTGACGGACAAGAATCTGGAGATGACTGCGCAGATTGAGGAGCTGAGGAATACAGTGGAGGATCTGGAGAGCCTTAAAGAGCTCAACGACGAGATCGAGCTCAGTCACGTTGAAGACAAGAAGCAGCTGCAGCAAGACATCGATTACAAGGAGGCACTTCTGATCGAGTCCGCCAAGCGTGTTGTCTCCCAAGACGAAGAGCTTGCAGACCGGGACTACACGATCCAGCGGTTCAGGGAACTGGTCACGAACATGCAAAGCGATCTGGAGGACATGCGTTCATCCAAGGAGATCACAGAAACGCAAGCACAGGAGCTAGGCAGCCATTCACGCGCGATGATGGATCTGAACCGACAATTGCAGGCGTCCGCATCGAGCACAAGAATCAAGACCATCGAGATGGAGCTGCGGAGACTGGAGGCGCAAGAGGCTGCTGAGCATCTGTCTATCGTGCAGCTTTTCCTCCCGGATGCGTTCCAGTCCGAACGAGACTCCGTGCTTGCACTTCTGAGGTTCAAGCGTATCAGCTTCAAGGCGCAATTACTGCACGGCTTCATGAAGGAGCGGATCAACTCACCTGGCGCGCATGCCACGGGCGATCAGCTACTCGCCGCGTGCGATGCTCTCGACAAGCTGACCTGGATCAATGCCATGTGCGACCGCTTCACAAGCTGCATATCCACGAGCTCGCTGGAGCAGTTTGCCAAGTTCGAGAGCGTGCTCTACGAGCTTGAGCCCGTGGAACGCGCACTAAATGGGTACATTGAGAATCTACGCAAGGACGAATTGAGAGACCAGGCCGTGGCAGATGGGTTGCAAAGAGCCATCGCCGTTATGCAACACCTTTCCGAGCTGCACCTGCACGAAGGACCCGAGAGCTTCGCCGACGAGATCCTGATGAAGACGCTGCTCATGCAGAGCAACCTCGAGACCACAGCCGCGGCCCTGCAAATCATGAAGAGCGGACTTCTCCGCGCCATCCCCGCATCAGAGGATGGCGACGACTCCATCTCCGCCTTCGCATCCAAGACCGACAACCTCGCCATGCAATCCCGCAGCGGCCGCGTCATCGCCTCCAAGATCCTGCGCTCCCTTCAAGATCTCAAAGCCCGCTCTCTGGCGCTAACGCCGGACTCATCGCCCAACTTCGACGCCGGCGCCGAGACGACCGCCGAGCTCGCTTCTTCTTTACACAGACTGACACTCACGCTGCACAACAGTACCCACGACGAAGACCGCGCCGCGCCCTTCACCTTTGCCGATCTCATGGCCGCGATGCGCGACTTCACCGCTTCGCAGGACGCCGATGTCTTCGCCCCGCTCATGGCGCGCATGCGCGCCCTACACGAGAGACTCTCCGACCTCCTCAGCGTGTCGCAGGACCTCGGCAACACGATTGAGTTCGAAACGCCGCCCACGCCCTGGGTACTGCGCTCCAAGGCGCTCGCCGAGTCCAAACTCGTCTCCCAGGACGCGCAGGCGGAGATCTCGGCGCTGAAACGTGAGATCCACGAGAGGGGGACGACGATCAAGCTGCGCGAGAATGCGCTCGAGGAACAGGGCGTTAAGATTGAGTTGCTGGAAGCGAGGATGAAGGACTCGAGTAAGAAGGTCGCGCGTATTGGGGAGTTGGAGGGGATATTGGAGATGGCGAGAAGGGCGGAGAGGGAGTTGGAGAGGAGATTGGAGGAGAAGACGGTTGCTGCTGCGCAAGCGGAAGAGGAGAGGGAGAAATGGCGTGTCAAGGCCGTGGAGATACAGGAGGCACATGGTCCCAAGGAGAAGGGCAAGGGTGGCGCGAATGGGGCGGGTGCGAACCTCGTGGGCACGAGCCAGGAAATGGATAATCTCCGATCCAATATCAAAGTCCTCGAATCCACAATCCGCCACCTCCGTCGCGAACTCCGCCGTACTGACGCCGAGGAATCCGCAAGGGCGAACGCGTGGCTGGCGCAGCCTCTCACTCTGCCTAAGAACGATACAGCGGTGCGGGAGAAGAGGGAGGAGGCGCGGCGGGCATTCAAGGCTATAGCTGAGTTGCCGCTGGATGCGAAACCGGTTGTGCCGTCTTTTGTGAGGGATAAGGGACTGGATCAGAAGGAGCGGTTGAAGTGGAAGCCCAGGGCGCTGACGACGCGGTATCAGCTGTATGAGGCGGAGATGCAGTGGTTGGATGCTAAGGAACTTCTCGGTGGTGGTGGGGGCCGGACGAGGCATGGTGGGCCTGTGATTGTGATGTAGCGACGACTAAAGGATCTCAGCACAAGCTCACTCAAGTTAGTTACACTCAAAGCAAGTTGACATATTCTACAATTCCTACATGGTAGTGCGTGTGCATATCGTGAAAATGATCGCGTGGGAAATGATCGTACGCGCAAGATCAACGTCGGTCAGGAACCTCATTTGATCACACTCGGAAATCCCACGCACGAAAACAGTTGCATGGGATAAACGGTGGAAGCAATGCGCATTTCAGATACCTAAAGACCTCTAGGACCTCGACGTCACTTGCAATCCCACGGTCTACAAAACCTCTATTCAGAGCCTTGATCTCAGCTTCTCTATCCATCTCGGGTATTCCATACAGAAAGAGCAAAAGCCGAAGTCCCCAACTTCACAACTTATTCAAATACTTCTCCCTCCTCACCTTCTCCCCCTCAGTCATCGGCTTCAGCTTGAACGCACCATCCTGCATCGTCGTCGCCACCAGCGTCCCCGCGCGGTTATATATCTTGCCCTCATGCAGCGCCCTCCCATCGCTAATCCGCTTACTCCGCGTCTCCTGGTAGAACCAGCGCTTGCGGCCCTCCCGATCGTGGAAAGACAGTTCCTCGCCGCCGACGTGGAAGACGACCGTGTGCGACAGACTCGAGGCTACGTCCAGCACGTCCATCAGCTCGTACGACTTGACGATGGCGAAGATGCTTTCGCGGTCGGAGTGGTATAGATGCGCGCAGGCTTCGAGGTTGTAGTCTGGGTCCGCGCTCTCATCTGTGAGCGCGCGGAAGAAATACAGGTTCTGCCTGTCTAGCGGACGGCGCTGCTCGTGCATCTTGGGGAGGGGTAGGACGCTCGTCTGCAGACCGGGGAAGAACGGTGTCAGCGCTGGTTCGACAGCTGAAGTGGCCAGGCGCCATTCCGTGATGGATGGGTTCATGGGTAGATCGGCGGGTTCCCTGTCACCCATAACAGGTCGATAGGTCTCTTTTACGTCGTGGGCTTCTTGCACGTTGAGGAAGTTGGGCTCGGTGTTCTTGAAGGAGCAGATGCAGGAGAAGCAGATTGTGGGGTCGTCCTCTTCTGTTGGTTCTGTCAGTCCTGGACCCCTTATATTATGGCAGGAGGGGAGACATACGCCTGACATTCACGTTCCTGACGCTGTAATTCTTGCCTGTGCGCACAACAGAGACTTCATACGTAAACGGCTCGTCCGCCAGTCCAAGCACAGTGAAGTATCCCGACACCGACTACCCATGGCATATCAGCATCAGTCTTAACCTCCGACTCAGAACTACATACATGAATCATCAACCCTTTCTTGACAGTCTTGCTCGCCGCATAAACCGCCTGCGCATACACGTGCCCTCCATACGCTCTCGGCCTCATCTCCCCGCGCACCTTGGAGTACGCTCCAAATGGCGAACCAGCCAGACTTTTGAACGTCATCTCGCCCGTTTGTTCCAGAGCCATTTGTTCTGCAAATGTCCTTGGCTTCGCAGGATCCGGAAGTGGAATCCGCGGTGACATGGTTGCGGCTTCGAAGTAATCGCGTTAGCTGTTTGGGGGAATAACATCAATTGGGATAGCAATAAGTCGAGGCGACAAGAAACGAATGACAGATTCACTATTGAATGATCAGGAGCAAAGCAGGCCTTGACACGGATGTATGGTAGATGTACACAGCAAGCGAACAGAGATGCGTGCTTCGAGCATATTTGCCGAGGCTGCTCTCCGTGTGGAGAACATCGCGCAAAGCCATTCGTAGCTGGGCAAGCCACTCGAAAACTTCGTTACGATCAGAGAACTATTTCGATGTCACAGGAAGACGGGTAGCAGGCAATTATCTATTGGATGTGTCGAAATGTGGTGTTGTTGCGTATAGTACAAAAGCCAGATGAGGCCTCTTCCCCTCAATTGCAATCCCTGAGCCAGCCCACTGGCACCAAGCGCGTTTCCCTTCGAACAGCGCAATTGTTCCGCCCTGATCTCATATCCACGAACGCGAGCTGAGCCATCAGCTCGACGTGCTAAGCTTTTGAAAATCCATACGAATGAACGCCGTGCCAGTGAATTAAAATGGAGCGCCGCCACCCAAAGCCGGATGAGAATACATGGATGAAGAATGTAATCCAGACCCAATCAAGCAAGATGTAAATTGCCGAAGCAGTCGCCACCTGAAGATGAAGCGTAAGGTATTGGAAGACGTATAGCAGGTTGATGTGACCAATGCTGGATAAGCAGATGGATCATCGAGAGCGCAACGTGAAGTGACACGTTATCCGCACGAAGAAAGCAGAAGCTGGTGGAATGAAGCTCACTTGCATCGGGCGACGAACATCGCAATGGTGGAAGTGAGAGGCGAGCCAGATCGAGGTATGTACAGTACGCAGGTGTCGAGAGGTCAATGACAGCGAGCAGTCATAAGTCATGCATGCGAGCAAGCAGAGAAATGAGTCGGTCGAGGTCATCGAAAGTAGGTCATAGGTCGCAAAGTCCAGGCGCAGTCACGGTCACTCCGCTTACTGGGGTCGAGGCTGCTGGCCGCCGTTGGCAGCCTGACTCTGCATGTACTGTGCCCACAAAGCTGTATACGCCTCGTAGCCACCATACTGCGCATATGGATCCGCACTTGGAGCAGCCTGTGCGGGTGCACCCTGCTGGCCATACGATGGTTGCTGGGCGTATGGGTTGCCCCCATACTGCTGCTGGTCGTTACGAGGTGGACGGCCTCCTCCGCCACTGTTCTTCTCTCTCTGTGTATTGTTAGCGCCGACACATGAATGGCACGGAAATGAACTCACCACTTGCTCTACCTTCTGGTAGATGGCAGCCTTTGCTCGCTCAATCGCACCATAGTCGCCAACAAGCTCGATAGGGCGTTCAATGTCTCGACCTGAGGCTTGCTGCACGTTGATCTTGCATCCAGTGTCTTGCTGCATCTGCTTGATGGTCTCGCCACCCTTACCGATGATCATACCGACAGCCTCAGAAGGAACATGCATCATCTCAGTGATCTTGTCGGGTCCTCCGCCCATACCTCCAGGAGGTGGTCGGCGGTCTTGTTGCTGGCGAGCGCCTGCCTGCTGTTGTGCTTGATCACGAGTGTCACTATCGACGATCTCAAGAATCAATTGGCGAGCAAGTTGCGCAGCGTGTTCGCTGCCAATCAAGTTCACAGGACGCAGACCATTCACGCTCTTGTTCTCACCGACAATGTTGATGTGGCACGCGCTCTTCTCCTGGAGGTCACGGATTGTCTCGCCTCCACGTCCGATAATGAGGCCAACTGTCTTGTCAGGTACCATGATTTGCATGCTGTTCTCACCTTCTCGCAGCTTAGGCTGATTGGCCTGACGCGGTGGAGTGGCGCTCTTCGGTGGTCCTTGGGCAGCTCGCATAGCAGAAGCATGTCCTCCATTCTCGTCAAGGATTCGCCAAATCATATGCTTAGCATCCTGGCGGTTGCGAGCGTCTCCGCTCAGGCGGCAGTCACGTTGAGGTCCATTGTGCTGTGGTCCTGTAATGAACTGGATACGGGCTCCAGTCTCCTTCTCGATGCGCTTCAGATTGTCACCGCCGCGGCCAATGACTAGTCCAACAAGGTTGGAGTCTATCGAGATCACTTCGGAGTCTGGATCATCACGTCCATAGTCACGATCGCGGGTTGCCGCGTAGCTGTCACGCTGTCCACGAGATGGAGAACGAGATCGATCACGACCATAACCATTCTGACGGCGAGGGTCATCACGGCGCTCATCACGATATGGGTTGTAGTTGTGAGCCGGGCTACGCGACCTCGATCGCTGCATGGGCGGGCGTCCTGCTAGGCGAGGATCCTGTCGTGGCGGTGGTGGGCCTGTCAATGTTAGTGTCCAAGTCGTGAACTACGCACAACTAAGTGACTTACCGGTACTGCTAGATGGGGGGATGCCACGGGCGGATGCGAAACCCTGAACTCGGGCAAGAGCATCTTGGAAGTTGACGTTGCCTTGGCTGACAGGCTTGATGCTGTTCAAGTCGATACTACCCGACGACGTGGGTTGTGGGTACGGAGGATACGCGCTCTGTTGTTGGGGAGGTGGAGTAGGCACGACACCGGAGAAGGCAGGCGCGGGGAAGCCGGCGCCCGGCATCGGCGATTGCTGGACTGGTACAGGTGGCGTCGCTGCCGGCTGTTGCGCTGCTGTAACTTGTGAGTCGTGTTCTGAAGAGGCAATGAGGATGTCGCAATCACCTTGAAGCGCGGCCAAAATGGCCTGGACGTCCTGGCTGGCAGCCATGAGCGAGGACTTGCGAGTGTATTTGTCGTTTCGTCAGTAGAAGATGGCGATCTGTATACTTCGCGGATGTGATTGTGGAGTGTCGAGAAAGCAGTGCGTCTGCAGAGTTGACTTGGAAGTGAGAGGTTGGTGATGGTTGCAGAAGTCGAAAGCCAAAAAGGATCTCGCGACAAGGAGCCGAGGCCGAAGTTAGCTTAGCGCGAAATCTGCATCCTAAGGCTCCAAGGCTGCCACACCACAACACACAGGCTGGCTTGGCAGTGAAAATCCCTAGCGCAAACCTCAAGAAATTCGCACCGCACTATCAAAGTTCGACCTCACATCACCGCCGCTTACATCTTGACCCAACACCCGTCAAGATGAAGCTCAACATCTCCTACCCCGCGAACGGCTCGCAGAAGCTGATCGAGGTCGACGATGAGCGCAAGCTGCGCGTCTTCATGGACCGCCGCATGGGACAGGAAGTCCAGGGCGACAGCTTGGGCGATGAGTTCAAGGGCTACATCTTCAAGATCACCGGCGGCAACGACAAGCAGGGCTTTCCAAGTACGCGATTGCGCCTTCTCGATACGTCCATTGAGGGCAATGGCAACTGACAATGTCCTCTCTACAGTGAAGCAGGGTGTCATGCACCCAACCCGTGTCCGCCTCCTCCTCTCCGCCGGCCACTCCTGCTACCGACCGCGACGCACTGGTGAGCGCAAGAGGAAGTCAGTCCGTGGCTGCATCGTTGGCATGGACCTGTCCGTCCTCGCCCTTGCCATCGTCAAGAAGGGCGATGCCGAGCTCCCAGGCGTCACCGACACCGTACACCCCAAGCGCCTTGGTCCCAAGCGTGCTACCAAGATCAGGAGATTCTTTGGCCTCAGCAAGGAGGATGATGGTGAGTTATCTCCATCCTCGCCGATTCTGCCGTGTTATGCTGTGTAGAATCGAGTCTGATGGTTTATAGTCCGCAAGTTCGTCATTCGACGTGAAGTCCAGCCAAAGAAGGAGGGCGCGAAGCCATACACCAAGGCACCAAAGATCCAGCGTCTCGTCACCCCACAGCGCCTCCAGCACAAGCGCCACCGACAAGCGCTCAAGCGCCGCCGAGCGGAAGCCGCCAAGGATGCTGCCGTACGTGCATTCCAATAACTATCATTGATGATTCCGGATGCTAACCAATGTCACAGAACGAGTACGCCAAGATCCTCCAGAAGCGTGTCGCAGAGGAGAAGCAGGACAAGCAGGAGGCCAAGAAGCGCCGCGCTTCGTCGATGCGCAAGTAAGCGTTTGGTGGCACAATGGTCACGGAAATGGAAGAGGAATGATTCACGTCCTGTCGCGCCGACATTTCAGGCCTCGACAGAGATCATGTAAGGGGTTGCATGGCAAAGGTCTGATCATTAAAAGGTTCTACGGCGCCAGTGTATGGAAAGCATAGATTGACTCGGCTCGCTGAAGCTGATTGTCGATAACCAATGCGTATTCTTCGTCTTACATCTTGGTTTATTGTTCCTCTTGCGATGCGTGAAGCCGCCGTTGCAGATTCTGAGCAATACAACCAATATTGAGAGTTAATGCTGCCACTGTCGTGTTGTCTTTTTTGGCAACGAGGCCTATGTGTATCGGCCTGCACGATCGTTTGATTTGCGTGTTATTTGCTCAACTCTATGCTGCCGTCCTCTAGCGCGCACTTTCAGCGCACATGGCACCACCGCCATTCGATGCTCGAGCACACTCGCTAAGGCTGTGATAATCCTGGGTTCCCTTCCCATGGATTCTTCTCTACGTACAATTCTCTACGTACAGAGATTTATGGCTGACGCCCCGCTCAAACCGCTGAATGATTGTCCTGAACGCCGAAACTATGACATGGAGTAGAAGAACTTGTATGCGGCATGTTAGCACTTAGTCTGCCGGAGCATGCTTGAAGAGGAACGATACGCTCTCTCCATTGTGCGTTCTGCGACACGCCTCGGCGAGCTTTTGTCATGTTAGCATAGTACGATCTCTGAGTTGCGAGAGTGTCTGAGCTTACTGTGGGACTGATATCAATGGTCTCGATGCGTGGGCACAGCTTCTTCTTCTCTTCATGTGGCACTGTATTCGTGACCACGACCTTCTTCAGCTTGCTGCCATTCAGCGCGTCGATCGCTCTGCCGCTCAGAATGCCGTGAGTGACCACCGCGATGACTTCTCGCGCGCCGTGCTCCATCACAACATCAGCTGCTTTGGCCAATGTTCCGCAAGTATCTGCCATGTCATCCACAATCACTGCGACCTTATCCTTGACATCGCCGACCAACACCATACGGCTGACCTCGTTCGGTCTGGCGCGTTCCTTGTGAATGAGTGCAAAGCTCACGTCCAAGCCATCTGCAATACTCGTCGCGCGCTTTGCACCCCCTGCATCGGGACTGACGATGATGGTGTCCTTGACAGGCAGGTTGTTCTTGATCCACTTCAGCGTGCTCGGCTCCGCATACAGGTTGTCCACAGGCACATTGAAGAACCCCTGGATCTGGCTCGCGTGCAAGTCCATGGTGATAACGTGGTTGCAGCCAGCGACCTGCAACATATTCGCCATAAGCTTCGCCGTGATGGGCGCGCGGCTCTTGTCCTTCTTGTCCTGTCGCGCGTATGGGAAGTTCGGTATCACTGCGGTAATGCGCCGTGCCGAAGCGGTTTTGCACGCATTGATCATGATGAGCAGTTCCATGAGGCCGTCGTTGATGTCGCCCGGTGCGGTGGACTGCAGGATGAAGACATCTTCGTCGCGGACGGACTCACCGATCGTGACCGACGTCTCTTGGTTCGAGTATTGCAGGACGAGCACTCGCGTGAGCTCGATGCCGAGCCTAGAGATCTAGAGTCAGAGTTGCTGTTTGCGCACGCGCTGCTTTGCGCAAGTAGAGTGGGTGTATTCACCGATCGGCAACGAGCTTCGCCAACTGCGGGTGACTGTTGCCAGTCAGTAGCTTTATGCTATTGGTGGCCATGATTGGTGTTGTGCATGTTGTCTTCTATCAAACCTGCATGCCAGCCTCGGACTCAGGAAAACTTTCGAAAGCCCCACCGTCATCGGCCCAGGAACTCATGTAGGTCGACATGTAGTGAGGTGCCACGTGGTAGTATGGACACCCCCTTTGCAATCGGCCACTCCCGACTCGAGGTCTTGAACGGACAAAGCAAGAGTGCCCCCCTTCTGCAACATGAAGCGAGTCTCCTGAGGAGCAAGGCCTCTTGCCGTCCATCCGTATGATACTGATTGTACGCAATACAAGAAACAATAATACACGGCGCCGTATGCCGCTGTCAACCCCACACTACGTTCTCAAACACAGCGCACAGAGCACCAGCACATCTCAGCACGAACTTCCTGTCTCCCTCCTGTCCTCCACCGCAATCGCACCGACTTTCCTCTGAGACCGGCCGCCTTGCCTTCCAGAACATCTGAAGCCGTTCTTGCCGTCTTCTTCGTGTCATCTATGATCTGATCGCTCGCGACGGCGCACACCATCTGCGGACTTGACTCCTCAAAGAGAACAAGGGCAAGCGAGCGGGAGATTGAGAAAGGAGTATTGCAGCCGTGAGAAGAACACCTTGGCTGCTGCTGCACGTCAAGACTCGAAAATAGACTCTGGCTGACAGCTGTCAAAATTTGCTGCCATGGAACATGAATCGTCTTCTTTGCTTGTGGTTGCGCAGTCCTTGGGAGATGGGATGGTTGCCTCCGATGTGCTTTTGCTTCTGCTTTTCTATCTTGCAGCTTGCAGCGCAAAAGTAACTTCAACATTATCACCAGCCACGCGATCGCCCTTGCCAGTCAATGATAAAGGAGCATTTCTTGCGTGCTCGCTTAATCGCCCCGGCGATGACATTCTGATCATCACTGTGCTGTTAACTCGCACCTGTTCTTCATCCTCTCCGCGAATCATGCGACCACAGAATGATTGTCCATTTCGCGACACGATGCAAACCATCATATGACATACGCGCGCTATCCCACACCTCACCGTCTTTCTCATATCCACATGAATAAGTACATACAGAAGGATCGCATTTCTCGGGACCAAACTGTCAGATCAGCATCCAGGTTCATGATGGTGTGTACCTCGAAAATATGGGGTTTGCCCTCGCCCGCGTGACACTTCTCCTTCAGTTTAAGGCTGCACGTACACGACTCAAAACCTGGGGCAGCTCATCAACCAGACTTTTCATGCAACAATGATCCTCAAAGGTCATGCGCTGCTTCACGCTGCGATACAAATTTGGAAACAACACCGCCGTCCAGACCTCGTGGCATTGCCTGAACAGGCCCGACCCCAGTTCTTGCGTACTTTGGATGATGGGTGTAACGAAACGGTATGCTTGGATTGTAATGCGGGAAGATCGGCATCGTGAGAGCACCGTACCTGAAGCAAGCAAGCAGCTGCAGATCAGTCTTCTTCTCTGATCTTCAAAGGGTGCAGTGGCTCACGGAGTATGAGCGTTAAATGGCACTGTGGCTTCTGCGCAACAATGTCGCT
This sequence comes from Scolecobasidium constrictum UM 578, assembly GCA_000611715.1. Taxonomy (NCBI): domain Eukaryota; kingdom Fungi; phylum Ascomycota; class Dothideomycetes; order Venturiales; family Sympoventuriaceae; genus Scolecobasidium; species Scolecobasidium constrictum. The sequence goes on along the minus strand of AZYM01000270.1, from coordinate 54,332 downwards.
TTGTGCATTGAGCGTACAAACGCGCCGAAAGAAAAGACTTTCTTCGGGAACGTATCGTACCAACCGTTATGGCAAGTCTACGCACATCCACCTTCTGCTTTTGCGATGGTCTGTGGGATCTGCGACGATCGTTGATGTATCAGATTCTTCGGAGTAGACACCGCCAAAGCAGGGTCATTTTAGGCTGTATGAGATGTATCGCGCAAAAACCTGAAAAGTTGTAGAGATCGCTGTTGCATTCGGCGGTATCTACAATTGCGCGATATCTGTTTCCTCCCCTGCATGAGTACATGCGATCGACCGAGCTGAGGTCGATCAACTTCGGTGCTTCCATTTTGTTGGCACTCGTGATAGCTTTTGAGACGCACTCCATTTACTGCGCCGGAAAGCCGTGCCATGTTCATCATGATTACAAGTGTTATTCGTGAGTGTGATTTAGACCCACGCGGAAAGAACAATTGCATGCCATACGTGTGGCTGTCGGCAAACGCCATAGACGCCATATGGTCCAATGCCTAAGATTCGTGACGATAGAAAAAGGCGGCCGTGACTGCCGTTATGTGAACAGAGCGCCATGCCAATTGGCTGATGCAGTAGGTGGAGAATGCCCAATGAGCGAAGGATGTGTGGCTGGATGTAGTGCCAATCTAGCATGCCTCGCACATCTTGGTGACGGCCAGCTCAATGTCGTTGTAAAGACTCAGGCTGTCGGCATAGATCTTGATGCTTTCGACGTCCTTTCGGTTCGTATGTCGAAGTGATTCCGGTGACGAGGTTGTGCTGACGTCTCGGAGCGGGCTGCGTGGCGGCGTTGCCAGGATCTGTGCCTGACTGTGCACAGCTTTCGTGGGTGTCGATAAAGTCATCGAAGCAGCGACGTGCTCTAGCAACTTCTGTCGCAGTCTTAGGCGGCGGTTCTCGGCTCGCTCAAGCTTCGTAACCCAATCATCGATGGAGGAGTCGAGCTCAATGAGCGCCTCTTGTTGCTTGAGAAGGCGCTCTTTGCTGAATGTGAGGGAGTCGGATTTGAGGTAAGCGATCATCCGTGAATGAAGCTTTTGACGTCCAGCTCGAAGGGACTTGTAAGTACTGCGAAGGTATTCGCAGCGTTCGTCAAGCGCCCGTAACTCCTACAGTATGTTAGCTTGGTTGCGCCTCTACAAGTGCGACGACATACCCTTGAAAGCTGAGCTACGAGCTTCGAACCCAGAATCTCGAAGTTCTCTGCTTGGCCGATGGCTTGCTTGCGAATGAGGTCCTTCTCCGTGTTGGCGAGCACCAGAACGGCCTCCACCGGTTTAAGGCCAGTGGGCAGAGATCCTTCGCCTGACTGAGGTTCGATGACGCTGGCCAGTAGCGCAGCATCTTTCGCGTCCGGGCTAGGCATGTCAAGCAGCATCTTCGTCATCGTTGGAGCGCTCCTCTGCTTCCTGATGGAGTTGTTTGGGCGAGGTCGGTCCATCATTGATAGATCCGGCGATCCAACTCGGTCCTTTGGTGATGAACTGCTCTCTGGCTTGGTGACGGCGCTGTTGTTTGTAGGTGCGCTCGGAGGTGTGCGCAGAGGAGGTTGGGTCGACAATAGCGGTATTGGTGGAATCTCAGTCACAGAGCCGAAGGAAAGCTTTCCGCGTATGTGACTCTTAGTAGTATTGGCGCGCTTGACCATGGTGTTGGCCTTGACGGGCGAGATGATGCTGATAGGATCATCTTTAGGCGGTACAGGAGGAGGTACATCATCTGCTTTCGTGCCTTCGGATTCGAGTTCGGGCGAATGCATGAGAGCAGGTGACCGCGATTGAGATCTTGCCGTAGGTCGAACGGGTGATCGCGACCCCGATCGTGGGGCTGAGCGAGTTGGTGATTGTGATGGCGATCGAGGGATAGCAGTGACTGGAGTCTTCGTTGCTGTAGGAGAGAGTATAGGTGACAGTGGTCTGTTTCCGGTGAAGTGATTGCTTTGCTCGAGCGGTGCTAGTCGGGTTCGGGCCTGCTTGTTCGGCGAAGCTTTGACGGTGGGACCAACAACAGCCGACAGCATGGCATCGCCGAAAGGGCTTTCTCTCCAAGAGCCAGGTACGCTGGCCGACCTCTCATGGCTAAACGCATCTGTGTTGGCTTTGCGCAGTGGTGGTCGGCCTGGAATGGTTGCTACAATCTTCAGCATGGTCTTGACTAGTCGAGCTGGAAAGCTTACGAGAATCAGCACACTCGGGTGCATATATAATTTTCGCGGCGGTTCTGTCCTTGAGTTCAGGTACGCTGACATTTCTTCTTCGCAGAAGCGATCCCCCACGGTGGCCACCGTTCATGATGGCAGTGTCGCTCAGTGATGTGGCTGATCGGCCAGCGGCAAGTGCTTGATCTTTTGAATCGCTGAAAATGCCTGACGATGATTGTGTCGTTGAGCGTGGCCAGAGTTTATACTTCGATTTTTCGGCTTCCATTCTATCGTCTGTAGAGCTTCCTTTGATCTGAGCAACTGTCAGTTTCTATTTGCTGAGAAGCAACATTTTGGGGAACTGCTGTAGAAATAGGCTACACTTACACTGCAGCTGTCAATGGAGTTTGTTTCACTTGTAAGCAAAACACTTCCGGTCCAGTCAACTTCTTCGCGGATGCATCCAGCAATATGAGGTGGTGATTGTAGAGAGGGTGATGAGGATGGTGAGTTTGGCTTGGTATTTGAGCCATCTTTACGCCGTAACGACAACGTCTTCAGCAAACCGGATGTATACATCTCGAAACACACGTCCTTGCCCAAACGCAGACGTAGGGAGCCAGTGTGCTTAAAGGTCTGCCAGCGGCTGTGACTGCTAAGGTAGCAAATTATGGCTAACAGGGCTCTGCCACTGACGAGTATCCATATGTAGGGCGAATGGCTTGTATATGACGGCCCGTGTTTGGACCAGTGCCACCGTTTCGAGTTCGACAGAGGCACAGGTGTTTCTTCTGTTTTAGGCCTGTGCCGATCCGCACATCGTCGGAGATCGCTCGAAAATCGACGTTGGGGTCGTGAGATAAGCTGGATTGGCAGAGTCCACCGGTATGGTGCTTTTTCTTTCCAATGTAGAGGTAGCGAAGGTGATCATTTAAAGTACATCTGATCACACAGCAGGTTCGGAGAACCACAACACTAAGTGACATGGATCCTGAGCAAGAGTCTATGCCCATGTCCTCGCCGCTTCAACTGCCATGGTTCATGCAATAATGACCCAATAGCAGACCAGACTCTAGCCACCAACAAGCCGGGGCAAGTTACCATCGCCTGCGATGCTCGGGAGAACTACCTTGAGTAGGACCAGGGTCCAATGCATGATGCTGCAGGGCTGCGAAGCTAGTGGTTTAAATACCGTATTATTTCCAGAGCATGGGCATTACCTAAGCGAACGTCTGGAGAAGTTATCAATGCCTCTGGCGCCTCAGATGCGTTTCGGCACGGGTACTCCCCAGCACGGATACTCTTCGACCGGTAGGACCTTCCCATAGTTCAATTCAACGGGCTGGCATCCCGCGACTGCGTCAGGCTTCCGCGACTTCGTTGCAGCTCAAGGGCCTCGTTGCAACTTTCTTCGAGAAGCCGTGACGGGACAAGAAGCAGACGCCGTTGACGGTCAGCCGAGCGGCTCTTGGACGCTGCTTAAGTCGGTGGTCCATGCTAGAACTCCACGAGGGCCCAGGATAGCCACCAATATAGCTGCTTGGCAGGCCAAAGAGAACCAGTCTGACCCGAGCTCTCGATGACAAGCAATGTTCTGGGCAAGCTTGTTCTTAGGAGCGACATTGCAGTGGCTTCACCATTGCAGCAGATCGCGAAAAAGACGTGGTGTCCTGGTCACTCTCTCCCTGTCTGGACTTGGGTCTCGTGGGACATCGGAAAGACTGGACGAGCTGCCTACTCATGGAGCACCGTGATGATGCCACTGGAGACAAGGAGCACTGAAACACCGTGCGACAGACCATTGGGGGAAAAAGAGCAGGCATCGAGCTGTCTGAACGATGACAGCATGACTAGAGATTGCGTAGACTGAGCATGCGGCGACCGCCAGCAGCGAGCAACAGCTCGTGGCCCGTTGGAGCCAACATGCAGTCGATCTCCGTCGCAGCTGTATCTCTCCGTGGAATGCCATCAGTCACCTGAAGCGTGTGTCTGTCCTGTGTGAGGAGTCCATCGAGAGAGTGTGCAGGAGGTCGCTTTAATGTTTCACGCTATACAAATTCGGACTAGTGGAACCCAAGCTAACCCGACTTGTCATCTTATCCGATCTCACTGTTTTTTTCAGTGTTCTCTCCTGCGACGCCATTGACAAATCATGGCAAACTCGATGGAAGCCTTCGAGAATTCGACGGTGTTGTAGTGTTTGCGTCAGCTACGAATTGAGCGACCGTACCATCCACACTTTGGCCGTATTCACGAACGTACTTGTTGGAAGGCTCGGACGAAGACCCCTTAGAGCTGAATTCGAGCATTTCGAACAAGACGTCTGATGGCTCTGATCAAAGCACCAGGGGCTGACGGCCCGACGTTCCTGAGGATTTGTGCCATGCAGTCTCACTCTCAGCGAGACCTTGCTGAGGCATGATACGAGTGATCTTGCCCTGCAAAAGTACATGGCTTTCTCTCTCCTTCGGATCACGAACGTGGCGGGATGAACAATCGACAAGCTCTATCTAGCCTATGAGCACCAGAGAAGGTATAGTCTGTTTACCTCGTGGCAGTCCCTCGCTCTTCACAATCAAATGTTTCTTCCCCGCTCACTTGTGGAGTACCCCACTCTGGATCTGCCACAAGGTCAATAGTCCTTCCATGACTTCAAAGCTTCCGACTCTCCGATATCACGTTGGATGATTTCTGAATCCTGTCCTTCAACTTCGGTGCATCGTCTTGGCAAGAAATGCGAAGGCTTTCGTTCAACATGAAGGATTAAAATACTGTCACCTGAAAAAGCCGCCAGTCCGCCACCATCGCACGCCAACTCAGTGGCAATCAAGAGCGACGTCCGAGGCGACATTGTGAAGATCGCTGGCAATCAGACGCAAAGCCTGCGACCACGGCGGGTGTTGTGGAAAGGGACCTACCGGCTCGCTGGACGTCCGCAAGACTCGCGATCACTATCCTTGATGAGAGCTCGAGACTCCGCTGGCCCTGGCTATGATCAAGCAAACAGCCGAAGCTCAGGCTGGGCAGTGTCAAGGCTGTATACAATCGACAGCAGTCAATGAAGTCACCCTGATAGCCGATAACGGTAAGAGCCATCAGTTCGTTCACTACTGGTGATGAACAACCTTCATAGGAGAGAGTTTTGAGTGACAGTGCTGAATGATCTGTTACAGCGAAGCTCTGCTTCAATGAAGTTCAACTTTCCGCCTGCATGATTTTCCTATAAAACGGCCTCTTAATTCTCCGTTGCCGCCCCTCCGCACATCTTATGCTTTATGCTAAGAATAACAGACGAACTTATTACCACGCCGTCGCCAAGCAGCCACCATCTAGCTCGAGATCTGTGATTGCCGCAAAGGGTAAAGTCCTATCGCATACCGTCTCGTAGGAACCGTTGACGTGTCTCGGTTACCGCATGACTCGCGTGTGGCGTCATGAGAGTCTAGTCCCCTCTTCAGACTCTGAGACGACTGAGTCGCACGTGCAGCATCTAATATAGTCATAAGCATCCTGCAGCAGAAACTGTCTGATGTTGTCTTCTCAGCCGTCAAGGCTTGCTGGCGATAGCTTAGACGCTGTTGATTATGGCACCTTCGATCGTCCCGTCCGCCTGGAATACGATGCCCTAATCATCACACCGGGAGTCTCCTGACTTTGGTAGCACTTCAGCCTTGCCCAGAACGGTACGGAGATTGAAGCAATTGGCAACAGCTAGGAGAGATGTGAGGGTCATTCTGCCTGTGGCTGTTCACAAGGTCTAAGACACACTTGCCAGGATGCTTGGTCTACCTTGCTCGATCCCAGTCCATGGCTTTGCTGACCAATATCTTACCACATCGGCAGTCGATACCGCTATCCGAGAGGCCGGAGCCCGTCGACTCGCAAAAGATGCCTGCCAGAGTTCAAGCACATCAATGTCTTTGATATTGTTTGATGTCCACGATAAACGACGAGGTCCAGGCAGAATAAGGTTTTCTCACTGTACGCAATCGATAGACAATGTTTCATTGACTTCACATCCCGCCTGGAGACAAGCCCTATTGCAAGCATTGTGGTCTCAACAGCGGAAGTCTTCAGCGATGCGCTGGGCGTAATCACATATCTCTACTGATCAATCAATGCTCCAACTGTGCTGTTGCAGTGCCCGCAGTGCATCCGAACGGAAATTATAGCACATGGCTCAGGCTTGCTGTGATGTTGGCCACGCGAGACGAACGTTAAGAGAAGCCGTTGAGCAACGAGAAACGAACTGCAAGCCACACACCCTGCCTCGTACCAAGGATCATGCTTCACGACACATGGCAGCACAGAGCCTAAAACATTTCATCACAACACCCCGCTCGAGCTTGCATACACGTGCTTTCGTATATTCTAGACGTTCGCCGCCACCGACTTCGCTCCCGAACACGCATGAAGCCAAGATGGTTCCATTCTCAGCCATTGATGTAGCACGACTGTTGGTACTCGAAGAACGCGAGAGACCAGAGTTTCGAGACTCATGGTACATGTACATTCCAAATCTACATCACATAAGCGAAGCAGCTATCGCAACATCAGTGTTCGAGCTGAGCCACAAAAGCAAAAATTCTTGCTGTCTGAATACGTACCTCGTAGCGAAGCACCGTGGACCAGGAGATGCCTCCGCGGCCAACTCGTGAGGCCTTGTTTTGTAGCCAGTCCAGGGCCTCCTAGACATTGTCTCTGATCGCTGTTGAAGAAACAGAACATGTTCCACGGAAGCTTTGGTATCCGAGGGGACCGCGCGAGGTGATGGCGAACAGTAACAGGGTCTTCTGTAGTTGCTCTGAGCGTTTGCATGCTTGCTTCTTTCTGCGTTCTGTGCTACATCAGTAGTAGCTGCTATGAAGCCCAGTCCTCACTATCACCTTCTTCAAGACATGGCAGACGAGACTTGAAGGCCGATAGCTTGTCCCATCGCCTTGCTCATCACTATCACATGATCCTCTCCTGGGTCATCCTCAAGGTTCCATCGGTCCTGGAGGGTGCATCAAGATTTTTGTCACAACCTGACAAGCCAAACTGTTTGCGTTGTAAAGTGCATCACAATGCCGGTGATTGACTTTCGCGACCTGATGATACTGAGTGGCCCATGGCGACAGTTTGCACCAAGTCCAACTGCCGATGATCAGCATCCAATGATCCTCACGATACTTCTGATTCACGGTCATTGTGTAGTCAATACTCAACTCATGCCGCGAGAGCAGATAGTGGTTGCTTCACATTAGTTGTACACTGATACTCCAAATAGATATCTTACACAGGCAAGTCTACCTCAATTCAACTCCAAACTGCTTGACCAGCTTCCCTCGAATCTCTTCATGCAAGTCGTTTGCCTCCGAGTTCGTCAATGTTCTTTCTAGACTGCGATAGTTGATGCGGTAACACATGCTCTTCCTCTTCGTCTTCGGATGCGTGAATTCATCCGTCAGACGTACATCCTCGACCAGATTTCCTGCCGTCTCCCTCACCAACTCCATGACATCGTTCTCGTGCAGTGCAGCTGCCACCTGTCCACCTGCGGCAGAGCTCGAAGTGGGAAGCCAGAAGGCGACATCCTTATAGCAAGCTGGGTGCTTGGAAAAGGGCACAAAACGTGCAATCGGGCTGCCAGATGAGAACTGCGAGAGAAAGCGCGTGTCTTCAGACCAGAAGAGGCGGATATCAGGTATGTTGTATAGTAGCATCGCAATGCGCTCAAGGCCCAGGCCGAAAGCCCAGCCAGAGCGCGAAGGGACACCTGCATCGTTCAGGATCTCCTGCTTGACGATACCACAGCCAAGCACCTCCAGCCATTCGCCTTGCCACAGTATCTCGAGTTCCCAAGATGGCGACGTGAAGGGAAAATAGGCTTCCACCCAGCGAACTCTTAGTGGTTCCTCGTCTGGTGACTTCTCGGCAGAAGCTGCAGCAGCTGCACGAGCACGAGAGAAGATCTCTACGACAACATTCTCAAGCGAACGCTTGAGGTGAGCAGCCATGGCCTCGCATTCTTCCAAAGTGTGGTATTGTGATTGGAGAGGGTTGCGTTCAGCATGGACCGTTGGATTCGAATCTTCAACGTCCATATCGTGTGCTGGAATTGCATTCACATCCTCCATGATTCTCGCAACAAAGTCGCCTGCTATCTTAGACCGATCCCAAGTCATGGCTCCCTCCATCTGATGGAACACGGGATAATGACTTCTGTCGACAGCATCTCTTCTGTAAACATCTTGACTGATGAGAAATCCATCGCTCGCATTCGATCGAAAGACATCAGCCTGGTGGGCAGAGGTATGCGTTCTCAGCACAGTATCTTTGTTGACATAGTACGTGTCCGTCTTTGCTCGTCCCGGGTGGTCTGGTGGAAATCCTAAGGAATCGAAGTTTTGATGTGTAGTGACTATGGGAAAGAACTGGTTATGTGCCTTGTAACCAGGGAACCGTGATTCGATTAGTTCCCTGGTGATGCGCAATGGATGATTCTCGCGCAGGTGAAGCCTCTTCGGGATGGCGCCCAATATGCTTGATGGAGTGTTTGTCCAGTCATCTGATGGATATGTTCTCCCTTCCACGGATATGGTCTTTGGTTTGGAAACTGCAAATCGATCAGTTTTGCTGGTTCTCTGAAGTCATCTTATTGCTTCGATGCATTTGAGGAAGTTAGCGTTCACACTGCCGTGACGCGCAACCATTAAATCATGCCAGGACATCATCGTAAACTTTTGCATTGGCATTCTGCATCGAAATAGCCGTCATGCAGCCTCGCATCAAGACGTTGTAGTCGATCGACAAGGTGGGAAACGAAGAGCTGGAGACAGATGCATCACGTACCATCAGAATTCCACCTCCTCTGACATCTCCAACACATCCATCCGTGTTCCGATTTCCTCGCTAGAACGCCCGCCCTTCGCGCGACCACCCCAAATTGACTTCTCATGATGGTTCTGGCTCCGATACAGATACGCACCGATGGTCGGAGGAGGACAGGTACATAGCCGTCTTGCGGCAGCGAAGTTACCGAAAATGGTGCTCCAAAGCTCGGGCCCCATGAAGTCACGGAGGGTAGCAGAACGCAATTTGCACAACCTCATCTTTTCTCCACGGCATTCATCGGTCCGCTCTTTTACTTGACCGTTCGTTCCTTTGGGAGTGAGGCAGTAGAATTTACCGGTCATTGATGCGATAACATGCCTGGAGCGAGGTCAACATGTCAGCCAAAGCCAGAGAGGTAGCGAAGGACAAGGATGTCCGCAAAGTGCCTATACATTATCCATTCTGGTTCGGTGGCAGCGCAAGTTGTTTTGCGGCTTGTGTGACACATCCGCTGGATCTAGGTATGTAATGTCCTTCTATGTGTACAAGAACACCGCTAATTGAGCTCACAGTGAAGGTACAACGGACCGCCGCGCATCACAGAGGTACTTCGACTCACACGAAATTTTCAGGTCCGGTTACAAACTCAGGAACATGGAGTACCTCGAAAGAACATGCTGCAGATGTTCTCGCATGTTGCGAAGACAGATGGAGTACGAGGGCTATACAGAGGCGTACGTCTAGTCAGATCAATGGCCCCATGGGTTGGTGCTAACTGCTGGTCAAGCTTTCGGCTTCAATTATGCGCCAATTGACCTACAGCACGACGCGATTCGGCATATATGAAGAGCTTAAGCAGATGTTTGCCAGCAAGAGAGACAAAGAGACGTCATTCTTGACTCTCTTCGCCATGTCCTCATTCTCAGGCTTCGTGGGCGGCATGGTCGGCTCGCCTGCAGATCTGCTGAATGTGCGCATGCAGCATGATGCTGCATTGCCACCGGAGAAGAGGAGAAATTATAAGAACGCAATAGACGGGCTGATCAGGATGTCACGCGAAGAGGGCATCGCTGCGTTATGGAAAGGTGTCTGGCCAAATTCTGCAAGAGCCATGATGATGACAGCCGGTCAATTAGCCAGCTACGACACGTTCAAGGGCATGCTTCTACGGAACACGAACATGAAGGACAATCTTACGACGCACTTCACGGCATCCATCATGGCGGGCTTCGTCGCGACAAGCATTGCTTCGCCAGTGGACGTGATCAAGACTAGAATCATGAGCGCCACTGAACATGTTGGCCTCCTCACATTGCTCAAGAACACGACACAAAAGGAGGGATGGACTTGGATGTTCAGAGGCTGGGTGCCATCGTTCATCAGACTCGGACCGCATACCATCTTCACATTTGTGTTCCTCGAGCAGCACAAGAAGATTTACCGGAAGGTTAGGGGCTTCGACTCATAGAGACTGGATGGAGGGAATTCCGTGCATACGATGAACCAGGCAGAGCAGGAGCAGCATTTTGGCATGATCCTCCCTGATGTGCACATTGAAGGCAGTGTTGCACGTTTTCACGAATTCGCATACTCAGTACATGGTGCATAGTCGGCGTACTTTATAGGATCTTTGCATACTAGATACCTCAGAGCAATCAAGTGAGCACTTGTATCACCCAGTTTTTCAATCTGATCGATCTGCCATGCATTCACCACATTGTGAAAGCGAGTCGCAAAAAATCCTACGTCACTCTGCCGAGGCGCGCGCATCTCCAGACCCTGAGATGCCTTTCGTCATCTCAGCGGCGACAACGGCGAGCTTTACTAGCGATTCCTCATCACAATCCTTCTACCCTAGAACATTCATACACAATCTGAGATGTCTTCGAAAATATTTTCCAGGACAGCCGCGAGGCTCGTCGCCTCTTCAGGACGTCGTCCAGCCGCTCAAGCAGCCTGCAGATTCGCCGCAAAGCAACAACCCAGAGCTTTACATACTCCAGCTCGGCGACCAAAGGTTACGGCGCAAAGCACGAGAAGCGCACTACCAATCCAATCGAGACGAACAATATTCATCCAGACTGAAGACACGCCCAACGCAGACGCGCTCAAATTCAAGCCGAACCAGCGTATACTGCCGGAGAACTTTCCCTCGCCGTACCTAGAATACCTCACACCTCGCTCGACGCTACAGCCGCCACACCCATCGCCGCTCGCCGCACAATTGCTGAACGTTGATGGCGTGTCCTCCGTCTTCTTCGGCGAGAACTACATCACCATCACAAAGGATAGTGCGACGCCGTGGGCACACATTAAGCCTGAAGTGTTCAGCTTGATCACCGAAGCCGTGACCTCCGGTGCACCTATCGTCAACACTGTCGCGTCGAAAGATGGCGAAGCTGCTGGTCAAGAAGGTGTTGAGCCGGACTCACTGGCCGCCTCTGACGACGACAGTGAAGTCGTCTCCATGATCAAAGAACTCCTCGACACGCGCATTCGACCTTCGATCCAAGAAGATGGCGGCGATATCGAGTTCCGCGGTTTCCATGAGGGGCAGGTGCTGCTCAAGCTGAGAGGAGCTTGCAGAACGTGCGACTCGAGCACTGTCACACTGAAGAACGGCATTGAGAGCATGCTCATGCATTACATCGAAGAGGTGGAAGGCGTACAACAAATCTTTGACGAGGAAGAGGAGATTGCGATGAAGGAATTCCAGAAGTTTGAGGAGAGGTTGAGGAATCAAGGTCACCATGTGCCTCCAAGCACTACAGCAAAGGGCAGCCTGGATATGGTCGAATAAGGGAGCATGCGAAGAGGTGGCACTTTGGAGATAGAGATGATCAATCACCTCTCAACCCACACAATCTGTACAGAAACTTGCACGTAATCGGCACGAAGTTTGATCGCAGCAAGATCAATTGAGAAGGAAGAGACTATTTTCTCTTACCTTTTAGGCCATCGCGTGATATGGAAAGCCTCGCCCACAGAAGAACCCTAACATGTTTTAGACTTTTTGCATATATACACGTGCAAGTATATTCTCGATAGTCGACTTGAGGGAGCTGGACAACTGGCATCATGCAAAGTCTAAAAAAGGTCAACTGCTGATTTAAAAGGATAGTTCTGCATTTATCGTTCACTGACAGCATGCAACAAATGAACCATCAGCAACATGGCACAGATGGTGATGAGATGGCGGAGAACGCAGCCAGAGTTTCCGTGGTCGACCGATGACTCTTCCAGCGATTCGAGTCGGAGTACAGTGTCGGATAGAGAATGTTCCTGGAGAGAGGACGGCACTGGTCTTTGCCACGACAGAACCCACGAGCATAGACTGCACGAGCCGGGGACCAGTCTACAGGGCGACGAGTCGGATTCGTTCACAAGCTCGTCATCGGCGTCATCAAGCAGCAGTGACGATTCACGTTCGGATTCATTGTCCACATTCCCAAGCCGCTTAGTCGTTTCGAGGACAAGCTCCAACGAGGCTCTCATCGACTTATATCGCACAGTGTCGACTAACGTGGGCTCGAGACATCCATCATCGCATGGTTATGAAGCAGAACGAGCATGTGGAGCATCGAGTTCAGGCCAAAATGGCCGAGCTGAATCTGTGCACATGGACGTCGAAACGGAGGAAGTCTCCATGGAGAGGAGCATCGACGTAGCTGGCCTGCCGATGATGAGAGAATCGCCTGCACCTCAGACGGTACCGAGCTGGTACGCGATTGGACGAGCCACACGCCGAGAATCGCATCGGAAGAAGGCTTACACGGCGATAAACTGGAACAATCACACTTACCACGAGATCCTACCTCGTTGTAAGCAGAGACATAGGACCAATGGTTGGTGGAGGTGTGACGGATGGAAGTGGCCTTTTGGGACGACGTCGCGCAGAAAAGACCATAGGATGATTGAGGGATTGATGGGAGGACTTGGCCGGTTCTAGATAGGTTGTGCACGTGGTCTCGCTGCTTAGAATCAGTCATCTTCTATCGTAGAGCACATAGGACAACGGTCGACGTGCAGCTTCAGCTATATGTACGGTGCCAGTCTTGCGCTTAACATATGTCTTGACTACACGCTCAAATTTTGCAAACAACCATTGAGCATATTTGCATTTCGCTTTTTTGGCTTCGAAGATGTGAGTGCAAGGGTGGGTTACCCGACCTAGATCCGGCTATGCAAAAGCAGACATAAGAACCCCCGAGCCCCCAAGCGGTAAATAGCTCACCGCAAAATAAAGACATTTCTTACACTCAAGGATTGTCCAGTCAGAATCCTCGCGATCGACTGACTACCTCACCGCGGGGCGTGACTTCAAGTCAACCAATCACAGGTGGCGCGATGTAGCTTATCGAGATCGGAGTCCGCCGCCTCGCCACACATTGTCCTCGCGGTGCCAGGAGAGCTCCGCTATTCGACACCTGCAGTAGCTGCGATAACGTGCCGCTAATTCAGACATGTGGGGATGGTGTTCTGCGTGTTTTTATGATCCATATCTATCGTGCTTCTGAATTTCTATTCTTTCCTTGACTACATCTCTGTTCTCACGAAAGCTTACCCTGTTACACAACTTTAGACTAGTGTGCATACTTGGATCCTCTGGAACATCGAGCAGCTTCTGGAGATCACCACACTGGACATCGTTATGCAGGTCTGATATCGCATCTTCTCATTGATATCCTGTCACCATGGCACCAGGCCTGATCGTGGAGCCTGCCGTTGGCAAAGATCCTATGCGGGCACTGGCAGACATGACCGCAGACTACGATGACACACTGCGCTTCTACCTCAACGGCACAAAAGTCGTGCTCGATACCGCGGATCCAGAATGCACTCTTCTGGAATACCTGCGAGGCATTGGCCTAACAGGCACGAAGCTCGGATGCTCGGAGGGTGGGTGCGGAGCATGTACAGTCGTGGTCTCGCAATACAATCCAACGACGAAGAAGATCTATCACGCGAGCGTCAATGCTTGCATTGCACCTTTGGTCAGCGTGGACGGAAAGCATGTGATCACGGTTGAGGGCATTGGGAATGTGAAAAATCCACATCCAGTGCAGCAGAGGATCGCTATGGGAAATGGTAGCCAGTGCGGTTTCTGCACGCCTGGTATAGTCATGGTATGTCTATCATCATTGAACCCGTTATGGATGCAGGCTAATATGTTCGTAGAGCATGTATGCATTGCTTCGAAACACGGAAGCACCATCTGAGCATGACATCGAAGAAGCCTTCGATGGCAACCTGTGCAGATGTACTGGCTATCGGCCCATCTTAGATGCTGTGCAGTCGTTCAGTTCCAAAGCCACAGGATGTGGTATGGCGAAAGCCAACGGCGGTAGCGGATGCTGCATGGAGAAGAACGGCACTAACGGCGTGAATGGCGGTGGCTGCTGCAAGAGCAATGGCACGGACGAGCTCTCTCCAGAGATCAAAAAGTTCCAAGCACCGGAATTCATTGAGTACAACCCAGAGACACAGCTCATCTTCCCACCAGCGCTACGGAAGCACGAGTATAAGGCGTTGGCGTTCGGTAACAAGAGGAAGAGATGGTACAGGCCAGCGACTCTCGAACAATTGCTCGAAATCAAGTCTGCGTACCCATCAGCAAAGATCATTGGCGGTAGCACTGAGACGCAGATCGAAGTCAAGTTCAAGGCCATGCAGTATACTGCATCGGTCTTCGTAGGCGATATCCCCGAGCTGCGACAGTACAGGTTCCATGACGATTATGTTGAGATCGGCGGAAATGTCATCCTCACTGATGTAGAGCACATTGCGCGCGAAGCGATGGAACATTACGGCCCAAGCCGCGGACAGCCGTTTGCAGCAATGCTGAAGCAACTACGGTACTTTGCCGGTCGACAGATCCGAAACACTGGTACTCCAGCAGGAAATATCGCGACCGCCTCACCAATATCAGATCTGAATCCTGTCTTCGTCGCATCGAACGCAATTCTGGTCGCAAAGTCAAAGGACAAGACGACCGAGATCCCCATGTCCGAGTTCTTCAAGGGCTATCGGGTGACAGCGCTACCTAACGACGCGATCATTGCGAGCATTAAAGTGCCAGCTGCACAAGAGAAGGGTGAATACATCCGAGCTTTCAAACAGGCAAAGAGAAAGGATGATGACATTGCCATTGTGAATTCTGCTTTGCGCATCACACTCGGTGACAATAACGTGGTCGAAAGTGCCGACCTCGTCTACGGCGGAATGGCTCCCATCACGATCAAAGCGAAGAAAGCGAGCGAGTTCTTGGTGGGCAAGACTTTCACAGATCTTAAGACGCTTGAGGGAGTCTTTGGAGCTCTTGAAGAGGACTTCGATCTTCGCTTCGGTGTGCCTGGTGGCATGGCTACGTACCGCAAGTCTCTTGCCCTCAGTTTCTTCTACAAGTTCTACCACGAAGTGCTCGCAGAACTTGGCTCAGAAGAAGTCGAAGTCGATACGCAGGCTATTGGCGAGATTGAGCGTGCCATCTCAACCGGCCAGAAAGACCATCTGGTGGCATTGAAGTACGAGCAGAATCTGCTGGGTAAGGAGAAACCTCACGTTGCTGCCTTGAAGCAATGTGTCGGGCAAGCTCAGTACACGGACGATATCCCATACCAGAAGAACGAGCTATATGGAGTGCTCGTGCTTTCGACAAAGGCGCACGCAAAGATTCTGTCGATTGACACAGCTGCTGCACTGGATATGCCAGGCGTTGCCGACTGGGTTGACAGGCACGACCTTCCCAATGCACAAGCCAACTGGTGGGGTGCACCAAATTGCGACGAGGTCTTCTTCGCTGAAGAGGAGGTCTTCACTGCTGGTCAGCCCATCGGTATGATACTGGCAGACACACGACAACACGCCGAAGCAGCCATGCGAGCCGTCAAGGTGGAGTACGAGGAGCTGCCTGCAATCTTCACGATTGAGGAAGCCATCGAAAAAGAAAGCTTCTTCGAGCACTTCAGGTTCATCAAGAAGGGAGATGTAGAGGATGCTTTTGCACAGGCAGATCATGTGTTTGAGGGCGTGTCGCGGATGGCTGGCCAAGAGCATTTCTATCTGGAAACACAAGCATCCGTCGCAGTTCCAAAGCCCGAAGATGGCGAGATGGAGATCTACAGCAGTACACAAAATCCCTCGGAGACGTAAGTTCAACTTTCGCCCACTTCACTGTCTATCGCTAATATCGAGCAGGCAAGCATACGTTGCTCAGGTAACAGGAGTCGCAGCCAACAAGATCGTCAGCAAAGTGAAGCGTCTCGGAGGTGGATTCGGCGGAAAGGAGACTCGATCGATCCAGCTTGCAGGCATTGTCGCTGCAGCTGCAAAGAAGACGCAGCGACCAGTACGATGCATGCTGAATCGCGATGAAGACTTCGCAACTTCTGGTCAAAGACATGCCTTCTTGTACAGATGGAAAGTCGCTGTCAACAAGGATGGCAAGCTACAAGCTTTGGATGCGGACGTCTTTGCCAACGCAGGCTGGTCGCAAGATCTCAGTGCTGCAGTCGTCGATCGTGGTCTTTCCCACTCGGATGGCGTCTACCTCATTCCGAACGTACATGTCCGCGGTCGCCTGGCAAAGACAAACACTGTGTCTAACACTGCTTTCCGTGGCTTTGGTGGCCCACAAGGTCTGTTCTTGGCCGAGTCGTACATGGAAGAGATCGCAGACCACCTTAAGATTCCGGTCGAGAAATTCCGTGAGATGAACATGTACAAGCCCGGCGAGATCACGCACTTCAACCAAGAGCTGAAGGATTGGCACGTCCCATTGATGTACCAGCAAGTGCAAGACGAGTCAGAGTATTGGCGACGCAAGACCGAGGTCGAGGAGTTCAACAAGACGCACAAATGGAACAAGCGCGGCATTGCCATCGTCCCCACAAAATTCGGCATCTCCTTCACGGCACTATTCCTCAACCAGGCCGGTGCACTGGTGCATATCTACCACGATGGCTCTGTGCTGCTAGCACACGGTGGTACAGAGATGGGTCAAGGTCTGCACACGAAGATGATCATGCTCTGTGCGGAAGCACTTAAAGTACCGCAAGATTCGGTCTTCATTTCTGAGACGGCCACGAATACGGTCGCCAACACATCTTCAACTGCTGCATCAGCCTCCTCAGATCTCAATGGCTACGCCATCTGGAATGCCTGCACACAGCTCAACGAGAGACTCGAGCCATACCGCCAGAAACTCGGCCCAGATGCAAGCATGAAAGAGCTCGCGCACGCCGCATACTTTGATCGTGTCAATCTCTCAGCGCAAGGCTTCTACAAGACACCAGACATCGGCTACGTGTGGGGCGAGAACACGGGCCAGATGTTCTTCTACTTCACACAGGGTGTGACTGCCGCGGAGGTCGAGATCGACACTCTGACAGGCGACTGGACATGCAGACGGGCAGACATCAAAATGGACGTGGGTCGAAGCATCAACCCAGCCATTGACTACGGACAGATCGAGGGCGCTTTCGTGCAAGGACAAGGCCTGTTCACCACTGAAGAATTGCTCTGGCACCGCGGCTCGGGCCAGATGTTCACCAAGGGACCGGGTGCGTACAAGATCCCTGGGTTCAGGGACATTCCGCAGGAGTTCAACGTCAGTCTGCTGAAGGATGTGGAATGGGAGAACCTGCGCACGATTCAGCGGTCGCGTGGTGTTGGCGAGCCGCCGCTTTTCATGGGTAGCGCTGTCTTCTTTGCGATTAGAGATGCGCTCAAGGCCGCGAGGAAGGAGTGGGGGGAGGAAAGCGTTTTGCAGCTCTGGAGTCCCGCTACGGTCGAGAGGATCCGAACGAGCTGCGCAGATCCGATCGTGAAGCGGGCCTTTGTAAAGCCGCAAGAAGGGGAGAAGAGTTTCTTCGTCACTATATGAGGTCACGAATACGCACTTCCTCGTCGATTTTTGAACGCTGGGAAATAACCAGATCGTACAAAGCTAGCATTTACGGTGTTGGCATTCCCTCTTATGAGCACAATCGCTTTGACTTTACATGGCCCCTTCCAATGGCAAGACCGACGTTCAATTCGCGGTTACATCTGACGTTAATCTCGGGAATTGTCCTTCAGCTCAGAAAACGAATGTAGAGGCCTACCAGCCATCATAATCATACACATCGCGCACAAATACCTTATCATAATCCGGCCCCCAACTATATTCCACTACTTCTTCACGTCTCCGACCGTGCTCGACGACCTCCTCTGTGTGAACTTGCTCATAATCGCGATTGGCGTACAGTTCAACGATTTCCTCGCGGCGGCGAGTGGGAGAAGGACTGCCTATACGTATGTCAGTAAAGATCAGCTGCCTTGCAGGGAGAAGACTGACCAGAAGTATCGTGGAAGCGAATGCCGCCGTAGCGAGGTCTTGATTGGGAGCGCGCACGCGAACGCGAACGTGAACGCTGGCGCTGCCTATCGAGCTCCTGCTGGATGACTGCGTTGTGCTCGCGACGAATTTGATCTGCGTCCGGGAGTTCCACCGCGCGTCGGTGCTCCCGATCGCGGGCTAGGCGCTCTTCGAACTCATAGTCTCCATACCGACGTCGGACGTCGCCGTTACGCCGGCTAGAAGTGGATGCAGGCACATATCGATAGAACGAAGCTGAAGATCCTCGATCGGCGTCTCTCCTATCAGTTCGATCAAAAGACCTACTCGAAGCCGCAGCAGGGCGTGACTCAAAGCGATCAGCCAGGTAGTCCAGCGTGAGCTCCCTCGGCAGGTCCAAGTCCAATCCAAAGAGCATCGGACGCCATGTGCAGAGGATGTGATGGTCGTGGCTGAGGTCGCCATTGAGGGCTTCGCTGATGCGCGGTTCCCATACGATGGGTTCGCCGGTCAGGTACCTACGCATGTTGACCTCGAACTCAGCTTGCTTCCAGTGCATGGTGCCTGACTTGATGGCGGTGAATGGTGTTTAAAGCTGGCGATGGTAGAGTTCGCGAATTTCTGAGTGGTCTGGATTGATGATGTAGATTGTGCAGTAGTATTAGTGCACGAAAAGACATGTAAACCGGGCGACTCGAAAAGTTCCTAGAAGTTAGAGCGGCCAGAGTCGGCTCAAACGTGCCATTGTCGACATGCTTCTTATTGTGTGGATAACCAGTCACAGAACCTTGGACCCTTCGAAAGCTCTGAAGGAGCGCAATACAGATCTAAGAGTCATGCCTGCGAAGTCGAAGCATGCCATTTACGCACTTTACGGTGATTCCAGATGATCTGCCATATGCGGTATCTCATTGTGTGTAGTGACGGTCGCAGGCAAGCATCTCTCAGTCCTCACATCACGGAGTGAGTGCTAGAGGATCGTAAAGTATCGCTAGGAGGATCCCATCGACGCTCAAAGTGACTAAATTCTAATGTCATGAACGGGTTTCGTCTCGTACCGCACACCCGTCCTCGTTGAGTCCTATTGACACAGGGAACTATTGCATCCGCCTGCTGATACTTGAGCAGCGGACATCAGAGTACATCAGGGCGAATTCAGAAGCCTAAAAGAATGCACAAATGCTGAGTCGTTGTAGGAGACCGAACACTCTCTAGCGTTGGGCCTTGTGGATGACCATGTTAGAGCCTGAGGTAGCAAGGCAATAAGGACTTCTCGCGTCCGCGCCACGCGTCGCGTCTGCTCTGGGGCCTCTCACAAGACCTTTGCTTCGGTGCATCGTAGAATGATGAGCATCGTTCATCAAAAGCTGAGGAACAGCCCTCTGGGCCACGATGTTCCTCATCGTACTTCCCGCTGGTCAGCCACATCGATGAAATCTTGTGCTTCGCTTTTCTTGCCACGTCAACGTCCAATTGATGAACACGCAGATTTGCGATTCCGTCTTCAATCAGACAACTACTTCTTCTGAGCAAGCCACGGTGTTGATGCAGACAGCATGCTCGCGAAAGATACCTTAGCCGATCTTCTTGCTTCTCACGCACCTTGTCGCCTGCTAGAGCTCCAGCGGACCATGGGCGATCTTACATCTCACACTACCAACCGCTTGTCTGTCCCCTAAGCTGGATCTGAGACACACGACGTGCTTTGCTTGGTCCGAGTTGAGATGTTGATGCGACAGACTATATCCGATCTCAGCGGAAGAGGGCAGCTTCCGACAAGGTTTAGCTCCCAGATCGCCGAAATAGGACCAAACCCCATAATCGGAGCTAATCACCGACTGTATCTGATAATAGCAGCGTCATGCACTAGACTCTATACCGAGACCTATAGTACTTGAATAAGCCAACTGAGGGCGTCCTTACAAACACCGCGATACCTAGGCGGAGACTCAAATCGGAAATGCTCACGATGGCTTCGAACAGCGAGACGAATGGCGTGCCAAATGGACATAGGAATGGGAGTACAGCTCCACCACTGCCTCAAGCAAGACCTGTCGAATATGCGCCCAAGCAAACTCTACTCCCACCACTTTCACGTCGCGGAGTTGGCCCTGGTCTGATTGTCGTGCTGTCCGCGGATGGATCTTTACCAGCTCCAGACAATGTCAAGATCGAGAACGGGGTCCCCTCGACACTAACGAAGTGGGCAGAGGAAGGCTATACGGTGGTTGAACTCCAAGCCGGATTGGAGTCGCTCAAGTCCGCCATATCTGCTGCGCTCAACGAGCTTCGCCGGTGCACGTCTTGCGAGCCCAAGGAAGCTGTCGGGCTTGTCAACTACGATCCATCTGCGTGGCCAAAGCTTGCAGCTGCACTCGAGGCATTTCCGACCATAGTAGGAGCAGTAACATACGCTGACAGCGCCGATAACACAATCGATGTTCCGTTTCCCGTCCCTTCGGTACACCACCTTGCTGGAAAGGCCACAAACAAGCTCCCGAGGACTTCACAATTGACCGGCTATGACTACCCGACACTGAAGTCATACCATTTTGCCGTGCCATTCACTTCGAGTTTCGACTACGCGAATGAGGCTGTGTCACATACGCGGAATCTGACATTCTTGAAGAAATTGATGAACGGGCCGTATTTCGATCTCGAGGCGATTTGGGATGAACATACATATTACGAGTTTGAGAACAGGAGTGTAAAACACACGATGGCAACAATGGTTCAAGAGCCTTATGTGAACCACGTGCCCACAGTCAGTTGCACTGCTCAAGTCTTTGTGCCAGGTATTAACGTCGTTGCAGCTTGCAGGAGGCATTGGACGAGCCAAGCTATCCGACTTCTATCGCGATGAGTTTATCTTCAGCAATCCTGATGATACAGCCCTGGAATTGATCAGCCGGGTGAGACCCTAAAGGCGCAGACTTGTTATTGGACTGCAAGCTAACTCGGCACACAGACGGTTGGCATCGACCGTGTTATTGATGAATTCATCTTCAAGTTCACACATACTCAAGTGATCAATTGGTATGTTGTAAAGCAGGATCCAGACCTTTGGGATCACTACTGACTACCTGATCATCTAGGATCCTGCCTGGTGTGCCTCCAACGAACAAGTTTGTCCAGATCCCATTTACCGGGGTTGTGAACATCCGGGGAGACCGATTGTACCACGAACATATCGCATGGGACCAGGTGAGCACACTGCTTGTTTTCATTGCGCACACGCTCTTCTCTACGGTGCATCCCGCCAGCTAGAGTGTTTCTTGCTTGTGGCTTTGAGTCAACATGACTGCTCCACTTTCTGGCATTCCACGTTTGCATTGACCATGAACTAATAGCTTCCAGGCTTCAGTGTTGAAACAAATTGGTCTGCTGCCCGAGTATCTTCCATTCCCATATCAGGTCGATAGCAAAGACCCCGCACATGGCAAGAAGTTCGAGTACAAGCTTCCCGTGGCAGGAATCGAGTGTGCAGAGAAGATGAGGGAGAAGAATTCTGTGGAAAGCAACCAAATGTTCTCGTATGCTGTGAGAGAAGTTGATGCGTGACGGCACAATCAGATGTGTGCTATTGACGATCATGAAAGTTGTCCATAGTTTGTAGAATTACAGAATAGTCGAGCAGCGAGAATGACTTCTCAAGAAGCATCCGACCATTTGATCGGGCATGGTGAAGCTTTCGAATGAACCTTACGCCCACGCAGCTTCAGATTGTTCCAGCCCTGAGCGCTAGACGTTATTGTGCCTTCAACCCGCTGGCAGTCATTGCCAGAGAAGATGAGGTATGCGCTTCTTTTAGCTGAGGTGTCTTGCCGCTCTGTATCAACCACCCTCCATGTCATCCAGAATTTAGGGGTCCGGAACGTGTTCTTCCTAAAAGATTTTGTGTTTTGATTCTCTTCGTCCTCTTCGAGATTTGATACAGATTTCTCGTCGCTAGTCTGATCTTGATAATCACTCGAGTCTGACCCTGTCTCTTCTGCATTGCCAATGTCTTGCTTTCCTTCATCATCGTCCGGAGGTTCATCCCTCTCCGCTTCGGCTGATGAATCTAGCACTTGCACAGCGTTTGCGAGACTTTTGCGGCTACCAGAAAGCACACATATGCCCCGTTCTTTTCCAACGAAGCAAAAAGTACCAAGCAAGGCATCTCGTTCGTTGGTCAGCTCGTGGACTTCCAGCCAGGAGTCCGTCGCCTCCGAGTCACGATCTCTGGACTTTCCAGAGCCGAGATTGAGGTCATAGCGGCCACGAGCTCGTAGAGGATCAAATGAAGACACGCCATGGTGTCCTTTGCCTTTCTTGCTTCGGCCGTGCGGAATTCTTCTTGTTTTCAGCGCAGCTCCAATGGCGTCATTGGCATACTCGTCCATATGGCGATGCGTGCGTCGTACAAGAGATTGTCCGAACCATGGGCTTCGCGACCTGCCGCGTATTCGTATGGAAGCCTGCAGATCAAAGGTTCGTCGTTGTGTGTCAGTTAGGTCTTCCGCAGACTAGTCCACTCTGTTCCGTTTTCTAGGTACTCGTCGTATCATGATGTCATTGGTCGATTGAGTGCAATGTTGATTGATCCATTGAGACCAAGGTATATACAAGTACATCAATTAACTCCATCAAACAGTGTGAACATAAACGCCACTATTCGACTTTCTTGCCCTGATGCGTGCTGGTCCATTCATCGATCAGATCCCGATAATCTTCTGGGCCATACACTGAGAAGGTGTTGGCGATCAGGCCATTCTTCCTTTGAGTTCGCATTCCGAGATCATGAAGAAGAAGGTCATTGTAGGGCACACAGTCGAAGACAATATCTGGAAGACTCGCGCCGTAACCACATGGGTACCTCCATTTGCCTAGAACAATTGTTAATGCAATTCACATCCAGGACGAACCTGGACTTACCCCATTGCGTGTGAAGCATGACTTCTTCCGCGACCTCGTGGTCGTCCTTTGCTATCCGATCAAGCTTGCCGTCCAGATACGCAGATATCCAAAGAGCTTGTACGGTTGCTCCGATGGACGTGCTGACTGACGAGATCATACCAGCGAAGGCGATATTGCGCTTTTCGAAGAAGGCAGGAGGAACCATGAAGCGGTACATGCGGTATGGCTCGGTGTTCTTGGGTGCTGCTTTGATCTCCGGTTGGTCCTTGAGGCGAGGATATCTCGTCAGAATCTCATGATCCGCTTTAGCCTTCAATACAGCTTGCTCTTTGAGCGTTTGTTTCAGGCCGATGTTGGCTTCATCGAAGTCGAGAAACTTCACTGATGGTTCCTTCAACCACCCCGTGGAAGCTATGATGACGTCAGCATCCAGGACATCGCCGGTAGTCAAGTGAACCTTCTTCGGCGAGAGGTGGTCGACGTCGGCAATGTGTACTCTGATCTTGCCAGTCTTGACGAGGTCGATGAAGGACGTATCGTAATTGTGTATCGAGAGCGCGCTGCCAGTCCAGAATGGGCCCTGCCATGGCTTCAACTTTGCAGCTTCTGGATGCTTGTCCCATCCCATAAGGTCGACCACATCTGCCGCGAGGATCTTCCAGAAGGTATCGACCACCTTGCGGCCGAACCAGGTCCCATGCAACCAATTGCGCATCCTCGTCCATCCGTCCTCGGAGCCGAAGGGACACGGGCTAAACCAGGAGAGCGCCCGAACATGGAGAAGTGTTTCTAGCTGCTTCTTGAATGGTGTGACAAATGGATGCGAGATCCACACGGGTCCTGCGAAAGTCGTTAGTACGAGGGAGCAGGGAAGAAGCCGATATGTCCAAGAGCATTGCATAATAGAACATATCAGAGACATCCAAGTGTCTTAGATACGCAATACTATGTCCCAGGGTCCTATTGTGCATCAAACGATCGAGACTTTGGACTGAACCACATTTTGGACGAAACCACTTACCATTTCCATTTGGTCGAATCACCAGATCGACTTGAACACCAGCATCGCAGTACGCCCACGCAACATCATAAGCAGATTTGGCCCCACCGATGATCACTGCGTTCTTGGAAGTTTTCATGGTCTCTCGCTGAACATGGAAGTCTTTCGCATGGAACAAAGGAGCACCGAACGTCTCCTGTCCCTTGTATGTTGGCATATTCGGCAATGAAGTCAGGCCGGTGGCGAGAATCAACTTCTTGGTGCGGATCGTCTCAGGTGAGCCATTGTTCAAGACCTCGAGGATCCAGGTATCGTCTTTCTGAGGGCTGATAGATTCCAACTTGTGGTTGAAGCGTGTTCGCTCGAACACGCCGTTTTGCTTTGCGAAGTCGGTAAGGTAGCGGTGCAGCACCTGATTGCGTGGTCAGAAAGTCGTGATGCGCGCAGTCATTACCCGGGTTTCCTTACCATGCCAGGTATATGTTCTCGTTCTCCAACACCGTATGTCTTCTCGTCCATGGGCAAATCTGGATACTCATAGCGCCCGACCAGATTATTGGATTTGAGTCCTGGATATATTCTTTGTTCTCCCCATGTTCCGCCACATGTATCTGCAGACTCCAGAACGAGAATGTTCTCATTGGGATGAAGAGCAATGTATGCTCGTGCAGCTGCCAACCCAAACCATCCTTTCTGGATTAGCATAATGAAAGCTTCACGGATGAGCAGTAAGTGCATACCTGTACCAACAACTACGAGATCGAATGACTCGTTACCATCTGCCTTGCTCATGATGGAATGTTGAGATATTGAGCACCAAGTCCAGTGGATGAGGTTCAATGGTCGGGGAGAATGGTCATTTCAGCGCATCTAGTCTGGTTATCTAGGCCGCGACATGATGCTCAACGCACTGGTCGCAGCGATCTCCAGCCACGCCTGTATCGTCCCCACTCGGCGATACCAGACCGCTCCGACAGCTTCATGCACCCCATAGACCCTTCAACTCGAGTGCGGGGCGCTAGCCGACTCTTATCGCGTTCTAGACATGATTGCGGTCCATTGTAGTGGTTGGTGCACCTCTCAGACTGTAATCGGTCCGGATGAGAAGGGTCCTTTCCGCCGACTTTAGCGTTCTCTGTCGGAACAGCACAACGAACAGAGCTTGGGGAGGTCGGACAGCATGATGGAAGATGTGTGTGACCAGCAAGCACGCAGTCAGGTGATAGAGATGTTGGTTGAGGACTGGATGAAGACAAGCAGCGTTATGGAAGATGTGTTCTGGGCACGCTAGCGCGCTGACACTTGGTGTGAACAAGTACGCGTCACGGTACACAGGCTACGGCCCAGAGCCTGAGGCTCTTGCAAATAAGAGCTTGATCGTCGAGTGTAGCCATTATGGGATACTAGACTGGGTTGAAGGTCTCTTAGAGCACTCAGAGATTCTTTCAGGTGCTGCGAGATTCTAGTCTAGAACGCTCCAATATTGTATCGTGGCTGCCACCTTAGCCTTGTCTGCACATCTCGTGTTCATCTTAAGGGTTGGCGAGCTGATGAAATGGACTCTACTTCATTCGGATCTACTGGTATACAAATCATGCTATCCTCTCCGCATGTTATTCGGCAAAATTACACAATTCCATTGATCTCTTGCCTGCCAAGATGAAGCCCACCCGTCACAGTGATGTCTGCTCCGGTCGTGTATGCTGATGCATCACTTAGAAGATAGATCGCTGCGCCAGCAACTTCTTCCTGCGTGCCGATGCGCTTCATCGGAGGCGCAGAATTCAGGATGTTTGGCGGCAATGAAGGGTTCCCATCCAGAGCCGCTTTCGTTTGATCAGACCGGATCAAACCGGGCGAGATGGAGTTGACTCGGATGTTTAATGGGGCTAACTCAACTGCGAGCGCTTTTGAAGTCATGTGAACTGCACCTGAAGCAAATTGTCAGCACAATAGAACTGGTCGAAGGTCTGGAGATGGACGAACCCTTCGAAGCATTGTATGCTGACATGCGGAAACCTGGAAGAGCAACGTGTGCCGTTATCGAGGCGATAGTCACAATACTGCCCTTGATTTTCTGATCCAACATATGCTGTGTCGCCAATTGAACTGAAAAGAAGGTGCCCAACACCTGCATGCGTTAGTAACATTATCAACTCCTTTGGGCTGTACCTACGTTGACATGCTGAATTCGCTCCGCTTCCTGCCATGTCTGCTCTACAAATGGCTTGTCGATGGCGATTCCAGCAGAGGTCACAAGTCCATGGATTTGCTTGAAGTCTGCAATGACTTTCTGGAACGCGGATCTCAAGCTGTCTTCGCTCGAGACGTCGCATTCGTAGTAGGCAGTTCTGACTTTGAAGTCTGTTGACAATTGAGCGAGCTCATCCACTGGCTGAGGTCTGAGGTCGATGACTGCCACATTCCCCCCGAACTCAGCTATGGCTTTTGCAATAGTGAATCCAATGCCTTGCCCGCCTCCGGTCACAATATAATTCCTGCCTTGGAGGCTGTCAAATGCTGCTCGAATACTGCCGGCCATGATGTCGTCTTGAGTCAAGCTTCTGTACAACGGCTGATTGTCATTCTAAGCTCTTTTGTATGATCGGTCATGTCGGGGCAAACGCATGATCGTTGATCGGGTCACTTGTGGTTAGCTATGGCCGGGATGCGATTGGCCGCTCGCAGCGGCACAATTCTCGGCCAGATGTGGAGAGGAGAGCTTCTTCTCCATGGTGCACTTCCCGACAAGCTCCCGACAACGCGCCGCTATCACCCGCAATAGGGATACGCATCAGCCTCGATGAGTATGCCTAAACATGATGGATGTTGACGGAAGAAGATGTAGACAGTTGCTCCATTCGGACCTTTGAGGTTCAGCAAGCTTTGTGTTTGTTCCCAGCGAAGACGAGGAGCCCACCTGGTTGTATCACAATCATGGCACGCCAGCAGCTCACATACACCGATGAACAACTCGACAGATATTTTTCTCTGCTCAATTTGCCTAAATACCATCGAGCATCTTGCTGTGAGAAGAATGGCCTGGACAGGCTCGGATTGCTAAACACACTCATTCGTGCTCAACTTGCTCGAATACCTTTCGAGTGTCTTGATCTCCATTACACGACTTCAAAGACGATCAACTTGGGTCACAACTATCTTTTCGCAAAATTCGTCGATGCCGGTGGTTATCGTGGTGGATATTGCCTGGAGAACAATTTGTTCTTCAGCATTGTTCTCCGCAGTCTCGGCTTCGATGTCATTCCAGTAGGAGGCAGAGTTAACAAAGCGGCTGTCTCGGTTGAAGCGAAGAACGTAGTCTCAAGTGCAGACTTCCGCGGATGGTAGGTCTCAGCAACCGAAAGACAAGTTTCCGCAGACCTAACGTTCTCGCAAGGGGCCATTTGTGCAACATTGTCTTGTTGGATGGGCACAAATATCTGGTCGATGTTGGATTTGGCAATAATGCGCCAACTTTCGCTGTTCCACTCCTCAAAGATCAAAGGGTTTCGTATCGGAACACTGGCGACAGTCGAGGGGGTTCCTTGGTCCACATCTCAAGAGAACAGATCTCTGAGACTGCAACTCATGTGCAGGATGAGCTGATGTGGGTATACAGCTTCAAGTACTCTGACGAGATGCCCTGGATTCCAGGGTACTGCTTTTCTGAGCTTGAGTGCTTGTCTGGAGACCAGGAAGTGATGAACTTTTACACCAGTCAACATCCGGAATCCTGGTTTAGAAGGAACGTCGTGGTGTCTCGAGTACTGTTTGGTGACACTGGTCGTGCTATCGGTGATCTGACACTTTTCAATGGTAGGGTCAAAGAGCGTCGCTTTGGTCGGAGCCATCTATTATGTGAAGCACAAGGAAGAGAGGATATACCTTCTGTGCTTCACAAGTACTTCAACATAGCTGTATAGTCATTCAATCACAAGAAGCCCTGATCATGACCGAGTCCGAGAGAGTCATAGTCGAAAGGGAAGAAATCGTTGATCTGCGCAGCGAATTGCCCCAGATCGGCAAAGGCCGTAGTATTTCCGAGCGTTGGGTCGAAATTTGATAGCATGTCGCCATATGCCATCTCAGCGGACCTGAGCTCAGTCGTGGACAATTGAGCCGATGTGGGTGTGAGGTACGCTGGCTCCGTCTCATTGTTGCCGTCGTTACAATCGTTCGTATCAAAAGAGAGCACTTGATCGACATAGCGTTTGCTCTTTTGCGTCCTGTTGACCGCAGCTTGCTCGCGATAGCGCCGAATGGCTTCCGCAAAAAGCCCCAAGATATCGTAGTATTCTTGCGCTTGTGGGCTACTGATGGACAGCATAGCCAGGACTTCTCTGGCATTGACGAAGGCGTCCTCTACATCAGTCCGTTCATCCACTTGAGTGCAGATAGCGAAGCCCAGGATCAAGCCGGATAGGAAAAGCCATGCTCTGACTCATCACATGAGTACGAACCTGAGAATGGAGACAGGAAGCAGTACTCACTTCAAGACTACCATGTTGGCTAGAAGAATACCAGCATTCAGTGCACCCTTTGCCATCGTCGCCATGAAGATCGCTGCATCTATGCACGCTTCGGCCATACGATCGGCTTCAGAAGGCAACTTTGACTTTGACGTTGCATTCCTGAAGTGTTCAATCCTCATCCGTGCGACCAAGGAAGCCATGAAGTAGGGGCGACAGATCAACATGACAGCGTGATAGTAGATGCAAGCCAGATGGACATTTCCAATCATTCCAGCGAGCTCATCGGGCCGCAGTGACGCGAGGTCTGAGACCTTGATGGAGCGATAACCAGTTGGAAACGAGTTCATGCGCTTGCGGATGCGCTGTAGCATCATTTCTGCAGCCGCGAGACTGCCATTTCCGTCCAATGAGGCGTGAGCAGTAAATGCCTCGATCATCGTGCTCATTTCAAAGCTTGCGTCAAGAACCGTTTCGACATCTCGGGTGTCATGCTCGCCACCGTTGTTCAAAAATGATGCAGGCGGTGGAAATGATGTAGGTCGTCCGAGTAGAGTGTTGACCAAAGTATCCATGACTTTCAGGCTTTTCCAAGTACAATATCTGAGCAAGCAGTGAGCACGTGGGAAATACTCGAACGAACACCAAACTCACCTGACGCCTTGCTCCATATCCATACTGGCTGGGTACTGGCTTTCATCATGCAGGCCAATAATCGACGCTGTTTTGGCAGCGATCCCTAGGTAAAGACATGCCGCATTCCGTTGGCATGCGCCCAGCATGTAGAATGCCATGAGTAGGAATAGCCGCACGAGAGCATGGCTTGGGTTCTCGAGCATACTTTCGAATGATAAATGGCGTCCTCTGTCAAAGTATGCACGAGCGTAATTCGAATCCATTCTTCGATTCCGAGCTTGAGCACCAATAGCCACGGCCAGCAGAGCTTCAGCCTGATCAAGTCTGGATCGGCTGTCAAAGGCAGAGACACGGCTGACAAGCGTGTCTACACTGGCGTGCGTGTGCAAAGCAAGGAGTCCAGAAGAAGCGGCTAGATAATACTGGATGAAGTTCCTCTGCATCTCGATGTCATCAACTAACTCGGCTGGGTTCGCCTCTGGTGATTGCGCCTCGAGCATTACGTTCGAAGATGATTCAGTGAAATTCGACGGTCCCATATGTTGCCGAAGAAGCTGACGCAAGAATTGGAGGAACGAGAGCGCTGAAGTTTCACCCAAAAACACTGCAGATAGCTATCAGCATATGATAAATTTTAGGTGTTTCGTACAGCACCTTTCTCGCCTTTGGAGTTTATCATCATTTGCTTCTTGATGTATTCCGTCTGCTGCTCTTTTGGCTTGTCCCCGTTGCCTTGCACATTTTTGCTGTAGGTCCGACTAATGCCTGGTGCAATCATAGGCTCGTGTACCTCATTGTCATTGATTGTCTGCCTGCGCTGAGGCGTAGGATAGGGAGCCTTCCTAGTATTTTCTCGTGCACTAGGACCATAAACACACGAGTCCTGTCGGTCGTGTTTGAGACAGAGAGAACACGGGACCTTGCCGTCGCATCGCTTCTTGGAGTGCTGACATGGTTGACACGCGCGTTCAACACGCTGTCTATCTTCAGGGACGACTTTGGCTCGCGGCATGTTGCACTATCCGGGTCAAATCGCGTGCAACGCATTGCATATATGCTCCAATGACTTGGTGAATTGCTTATCGTCGGATATGGGTTGCCCTGGCTAGCGTGTGAAGGCACGGAGCTATTCTAGAGTGCGGGGTGCAGATAAGGAATCTATCTACTTGTGGATTCGGGCTGTTTGAGGAATCCCCACAAGTAAATGTGTTTCCTCATCATTGCAAAAGACGGAACTCCTTAACATCTTCGAGCTCAAGGAGCTGTTTGATGTTAGTTAGAGCTCGTGATCACGTTCTGTAGATTCAGGTTCCTTTCGTCTTATGGTGGATTTCTTTCTGCGAACACTGTTCCATGGAATGTCCGAGTGAAATTTCATCATAAACATGACAGGTACCTCGAAATACCGGTAATCGCGAGCAGGAAACAAACCTGACAGTATAGACATCTCGGCTTACGAGTCACGGTATACGCCATGCTTCTGCAATGCCGATATCCGATCGCATCAATGACGTGTCACGGGGGAACTTTAGTTCAGGTCAGCACGCGCACGATTTCAAAGAATGGCGAGGGTGGCCGATTCTCCTAGAGCTATGGTTCCAAATCGAATGCATGATCCAGACCGAGGACAACGCATCAGCGACTGCTAGACCAACAATGTCGCCAAAATGGACATTCCTTCCACCAACGTTGCGTGTATCAGAATCCTGCTTCTACTCCTTGGAATATGGATTCGTCGCGGCACATCCAGTGTTCAACGTAAGGACGATAGATAGGCGACTTGGGATCTGAGTGTGGCCACACTCACGACACATATGCAAGACAGGATCGGGTTTCATCGTCAAGAAGTCAAAGGCGCCCACTCTAGCACTTACATGTTCTCGTTCTACGTGATGGATGCCTCGGCACTCAGTCACCGTAGGTTCGTGCGAGTGAGCTCAGATCACAATTCACAAAGACTGCTTGCGTCAAGCATTACGTCGGAATGCACATTGTGGCCAGTATGGAGCCTGTTGTCTATAGTTTTGCTGATCAACGATCAGCTTTTGGCCAGATCTTTGGAACGAGCAGCAAGCAGGGCTTCGATCACCGGGCGACTGGTTAAGTCTGGTGGCGGTGACCATGAGCATCTATTGTTCAACTCGAGGATCTAGCAGGAGCTATCAGAAGTCTTCGCTCACAAATCTTCTTGCAGATCCGCCTGTTGAGGAGCCTGCATAATTTGGACCAAATCGATCGTGCATGACATGCGGACGCTGTTCAATCAAAGCATCAGCTCACATCTGTATTCTGGATCGGCTCTTCTTTCCATCTGGCGGTGAGCTGATTCTGTACAGCCGCATAATATGATCATCAATGCTTCCAAAGCACTGGAGAGGAGCTTGCTAGCCAGCGGAGTTGCCGTCCGGAACGGTCCGCGCATCGATCTCGCCTAAATCTGCAGAAATGCATCGTTGCTTCGAAATCTCCGTCTTACAGTGAGATTCTAGTGGCATAATTGAAATCCAAAGCCAAGACTCAAAACTTATGTCATGAAATCAGCGACGCTGGCATTGATGTAATTGACGAGTAAGATTTCATGACCTTGAAGAATTAGCTCTTGCCAAATTCGAAAGTCTGCTCAAGAAGCCCGCTAACTTCAATGGGCATCGGCCTGAGCGCAGGTTGCATGAAAGTCAACATCCACGTCGCTGCAATGGGGCTTCAGCTCAAGAGGCACGAGTCACACATCTCCTGTGGCGTGGTCCAGACAGAGCTGAAGGTCCTGCGTCGCCGGAGGGTGGGCCGCGTGTGTGAATGATATGGCTTCAGAAGCTTATATAAAGAGATCGTGTCCTTCCTGACGAGGAACGCATATTCAGTGTCACCGGACTGATAATTACTGAGCAAGTCTTTCTCCACGCTCATCAACAGAGTTAACGCACCAAGATGAAGGCAACACTCTTGGCCCTCAGCACAATTCTCGTCCCTCTCGCACTCTCATCGCCTATGACTGTCGATGTTCACATCACCGAGGACAGTGTTGAGGGAAAACTTGTTGTATGGTCCCATGGCTCGAGAAAGGCGAACGCACTGACGAGAACAGGCTCCGGCTCGTTATCATGAGACAACCGTAAACGAGAAGCCGCTCGTTATACAGGTAGGCAAACTTTGCCAACCGCCACTGAGATCTGCTAACACGAAGGACTTTCAAAAGCAAGAGCAAATCCCTGGCTGGATCTTCATTGAGCAGGACAGAATCCGCGCTCGCATCCACGCTAATACGTTCTGGAGCATTAAGGGCAAATTGGAGTCGACTTTCCCAATCCATGACTTCTTGTTCGACCCTCTGCTGTTCAAGCTGAGTAGACCCGAAGACTTCGAAGGCAACTTCAACGGGACTATCGGCCAAGGTGCAATCTCCTTGAGCTGGGAGAAGTCAGGTGCCTCTATCACTGGAAGAAGTCCCATTGGTGATTTTGAGATCAAGGGAAGTAGCCAAGTCGATTATTCTCAGTGAAGAATAGACTTGTGCTATCAATTTCAACGCACATTTAGGTAGTACCAGCTAAGACTATGGTGCTCGGAACGCTCATTATTGAACCTGCGCGCAAAGAAATTCAACCAATTATTGTACACATCTTCGCTTTCCTGCTCCATTTCATTATACCTCATCGTCTTGGCTTTGGACATTCGAGTGAAGCTTGACCAATTTTATGTACCACAGTCCATGCAGTCTAGCATGTGAAGAACTTCAGTGTTTGCAGTATATATGCTCCTGACATTTCGTGCTTAGAATCGAATCTGGGCATCTACGATCCACTAGTTGCTACCAAGATGTATCAACTGCACGGCGCGGTATGACAAAAGGTGACCAGCTCTCAAGCCGTCTCATCATTTGCAGTTTGATCATCTGACCAGTGCGTGATGTACTAGTATGTAAGCAGCCGCCTTTGCATCTGGTCGGGGAGATGGTACAAGTATGCATCTTCCTCTCTTGACGCGACTCCAAGATGCAATTCTAGCCTTCAAGCGTCGCAGTCTTTGAAGTCTCTCAATTTGAACAGTTTCCTCGCATTCTCCTTGCCGATCTTCCGCGCATCGAGATTGTTGAGCTCCGCTGAGTCGAACCATGTACAAGCATCCTTGAACGATTCAAATGGATAGTCGATAGAGAACAAAATCCGATCAGCGCCGATCTCTGACATGCAGAACTGCAGTGTTGGTGTCGAAAAGTGGCCACTGGTTGTGATCCAGATGTTCTGAGCGAAGTACTCTCTAATGGTCTTCTTGCAATCCAGACCAAGCGGCTTCTTCACATCCTCGAACCAATGATTGATTCTCCACATATCGAAGGGAATGTGCTCGCCCAGATGACCAATGACAATCTGCAGTTTTGGATGTCTGTCGAACACACCGTTTGTGACCATGCCGAGTAGGTGCAGAGAAACGCCTTGCGCGAAGCTCAATGGAGGTCCAAGTAGCCATTTGCGGTCAGCCCATAGCTTCTCGTAGATCTGACCAGTTGGATTCCTTGGGTGCAGGTAGAAAGGTACATCCAGCTCAGTGACAGTCGACCAGAACACGTCCCACTCAGGTTTATCGTAG
Organism: Scolecobasidium constrictum UM 578; assembly: GCA_000611715.1. Classification (NCBI taxonomy): domain Eukaryota; kingdom Fungi; phylum Ascomycota; class Dothideomycetes; order Venturiales; family Sympoventuriaceae; genus Scolecobasidium; species Scolecobasidium constrictum. Next base: position 20,427 of record AZYM01000270.1, on the reverse strand, counting down.
AACGTCATGCCATCATTTGGCGTTCTCTGGGTGTCGTTCACCAGTATACCCTTGAAGCCGTACTCCGTCACAACTCTGCGCAGCTCCTCGGATGCCTGCTTGGGATCGTGCATGCTCAAAGTTGCAAAGGCGCCAAATCTCGTTGGATGGTCTTTAATCTGCTCGGCGATGTAGTTGTTGATCTCAGTGGCCAAAGCTTCGGCTTGAGCGCGGTCCTCAATATCTTGAACACCCGGGGCTGTGTATGATAGAAGCTGGTAGCCTACGCCATACTCGTCCATGTATTTTATTCGCTGTTCCACGATGTCATTGATCTCGCGGGTGTGCTTTGCGGTGTCGATCGCAAAAAGCGAAGCCCACCACTGCGTCTCCTTTGCGAATCGTGGCAGCGCGAAAGCATCTTCGAGCGTGACTTTGCCTAGGACCATGGTTGTGGATGAACTTGGAGTGAGACTGGAGTCGTATGAAAGTTGATTTTGCAACTGATTGATCACTCGAACATGTACTCTACAGTGACCATATATTATGCCACTGTCATCTTCGGGTCATCCGGCGAATAGCTTGACCAGGCATGACAGCGGAGACATCACGATACGACGCCGTCGCATAGGGTCTCGTGCTCGGCGGATGTTGGACATAAAAGTGAGGAGTAGAGATCTGCGGACTCTGGTTGGTGCATGATGCCTCCGTGCAGATCGACAGGGTGCATCGTCCGTAGCGGAAAGTGCACTATCCGCTCCGACACCCTTGTCGATAGGCACAACAATCGGAATGTTTCTATTTCGTGAAGTTTGAGTCGCGTGCCATACAATCTCACCCCTTCCCCGCAAAGATACACGATAGTGATATGGCCTGAGTCAAGGTTTTCGGCCCGCTCTCGATGCGGGTGGCAGCCTATCTTGAGACCTATGCGATCATCGTAGTAGGCTCTAGGCCGTGATGTGGAGGGATTAAAGTGAGAACAGGATGACCACTCTGAGGAGACAATCATCAACACGCACAGCATTCGAAGCCTCATAGCGTCTGTACTCGAACCTTATACTCCCTAACACAATGCCTTCCGCAACTGGTTGGAGATCCCTGAACATTGCCGTAGTCGGTGGCGGCATCGGCGGCCTAGCTGCAGCAATTGCGCTCCGTCGCTCTGGTCACAAAATAACAATATATGAGCGAGCTGATTTCGCTGGCGAAGTCGGTGCATCGATATCATGTGCTGCCAATGGCACAAGATGGCTACACGAATGGAAGGTGGATGTCGCAAAAGGTGATCCAGTCATTCTGCGCAAGCTGATTAGCCGAGATTGGAAGACTGGAGAGCCTGTCAGTGTTTACGATCTGAGCGACTATGAGGAGAAATGGGGCTATGTCTATAACATGTTCCACAGGCAGTATATGCATGCGATGCTTATGGCAACTGCCACTGGAGAAGGGGAGGGCATACCTGCAACACTCGAAGTCAATCACAAGGTAAGAGAAGGCCCCTTAGCACAGCGCTTGAGAGATGATGCCACGGGGCACATATATCTGGGATCAACAGACGAGGATTTTAGGACATGTTGACCTTTTCTGAGAGAGTTAGAAACGGTCTAATACATTCTGGCATATTTCCGGAGAGCAGCTGTGTTCTGCACAACCTCAGCTCATCTTGCTAACAGAACCACAGTGCAAAGACATTGAGCTAGAGACTGGAATTATTACATTCGAAAATGGAAAGACCGTACAACACGAAGCAATTATCGGTGCAGATGGCATTGGCTCAGCAGTACGGAAGATTCTCGGTATCAAAGTGGACAAGAAGCCCGCCTCATCAGGATGCCTCCACACGAACGTCGACACCGCACAAGCCGTATCCATGGGCCTCGTCGACTATTCGAAAAACAGTGGTATCGAATTCTGGGGTGGACATGAAAGCAAAGCAAAGATCGTGCTATCGCCCTGTAATGGAGGTAGCCTGTTATCTTACTACTGCTTCTTTGAGCGACCAGAGGGAGATGTCCAGCAGGAGATGAGATGGGACAGCGAGGCGAGCGTGGAAGAACTTCTTGCGCCGTATCCTGACCTCGATGATCAAGTCAAGAATCATCTGAAAATTGGTGTGGAGATTCGACCGTGGCGCCTATGGGTTCACCAACCATATTCGCATTGGCAGAAGGGCACAGCATGTATTATGGGCGACGCAGCCCATCCAATGATGCCTGTGAGTAAAGTCGTGCATGTTTACTGAAACTCAATATACTGACCACAATCTCTAGGATCAATCGCAGGTTTGTCATTTCATGCTCTTGATGATCCAGGAATAAGTGGTACAATACTGACTTGCGCACAGGGTGCATGTATGGCGATCGAAGATGCTGCGGCGCTTGGAATCGTATTTAACAAGGACAACTTCAACGGCGACGTGCGACGGACGCTCCAGCTATACGAGAATGTGAGAAGACCGCGTGCGTCCAAAGTCCAAGCCGCGTCGGCGCGGGCTAGGGAAAACATCAATGAGCGTATCGGATTTTCGAGCAACACCAGCACGGCCAGGTACAAGGTGCAGAACGAGGAAGGAAAGCTGACAATTGAGGAGATGAACTCTTACGACATGTATGCTGATGTCGCTGATAAGGTCAGCAAGCTGGATGCATAGATGCCTCATCGTTGTATCATTTTCGAACCTTCGGTGTAGGTATACCCAGATGAAATCACGTGATTGCACAAGAACGCATGTTGTTGTCCAGGACCTTAGAACTTTTTAAAATGTTCCTGAACAACTTGGACTTGGTTGATGCGTCCTAGGAACTTTTCGTTCATCTTCGGAGCTATGCTCTCATTGAGACTGCCGTCCGCGCACCAACTCCATTATTCATGTTCAACACTTTGCTCTTCGCACATTACTTCTGCATGCGATAAGAGCCTATCGTAAATCAGTGTACATGAATTGAAGGTTACTCACACATCGAGGTTGAGTTGAGTTCATCCCAAACATATCATCATACCCATGCATTGCCGTAACTCCTCTGCCATTGTGGCATAATGCGATGCAGCACCCTTGCTGAATGTGCGTGCCTCAACCTCATGCTGGGCACATTCGCACGAGTCGAACCTAAACCTGGTCCTATGTCCCATTTCTGACTGTTGCCGTCCTTCCGCATCTCAACGTGGCGTCGCAGTGCTACTGTTCCCGCCTTGGTAGAAAGGTCCGCTAGTGGGAAGGTTACTAATCACGCCACTGGATTCCAGTCCACCTTGGGCGGCGTTATCCTCAAAGCCGCCATTGAACTCTGTCATGCCTGCCCAGTCCCATTCCAATGTCATGGGCATCTGCCACAAATCCTGCGGCACAAAGGGCTGAGCGAACGCATTACCTCCAATGTCGTTCATCATCGCTGGTGTCGATGCATTTGATGCGCCAGTGGTAAAATCCATATTCGCAGTCGCAGATGACGTGGCGCGGCTGTGGTTCGCCATATTCGGGAGGTTGGCATTGCCGAGCTGTGGAGATAGGAATTGCGAGACTGGCGAATTTTTGAGGGCACCGTTCAATGATTGTAATGCCTTTAGTAAACTGTCAGTATGTGAGAGTCTTGTCTTGTCTGATGGCTTACCTCTTCTGTCAAGAATTTGGACATGTCCGGCGGTGTGAAGACGTTGGGAATATTTCCAGGTTGGCTAGGCTGCGGCGTCTTCGGATTCGCTCCTGGCGTCATACCAGCTGCTTTGGGCGTCTTCGAGCTGTCTTGACCTGTCGCAGGACTCGACTCATCCTTGTTCTCTGTCTGCTTTCTCTTTCGCCTCGAATGTGCCTCCTTCTCGCATTTGTCCAGTACGACCTTGGCAATGCGCTCAAACTCCGAACATACGTTCAGCATGCGCTTGACGCTGCTGTTCTGATCATTCGAGCACAGGCCTGACAAGAATGTCACAACGTGGTTCATGAGTTTCAGGTCGGTCCGTGCGCGCGAGTCTGTGGGGTTTTGCAGGATATTCGCGAACAGCGTCACAAGCGCGGAGACCGGGTAATACAGAACAAGCCTGAGACTGGTCAGCAATTTGAAAGAAGATCCAAGGTAGAGTAAAGATCTTACCAAACGCAATCGAAGTCGCCATGTGGGATATACTTGATGAGGTGGATCGATGCTCGTGCAGCTGAAACACAAAGCGCTGCAGAAGAAAATACACGTGGGTTCAGCGGTCGCGCATTGAGACCTTGAATGGCATAATTTGATAGTCGGCTCGTCCAGTAGCCGTGATGTACGGACATCCGGTGGATGGTCGTAAGACAGTTGTAGTAGGCAAAGTGAAGAACTACAATGTGGAGAATGAGTGGTGTATGTGAAGCCTTGATCTCGTGCTCTGGCCGGAAGTCGATCGGTATGCTGTCTTTCCATTCCTCGAGCTCTCGGTCCAATTCGCCAATCGTGTTGAGTAGCTCGCCGTCGGACTGTTTCGACGCCTTCACTGAGTAAAGCTGCTTGTAGACTTTGCTCGCGATCAGTGCAAAAGTGCACATCAATCTGAATAGGTTGACTTTGCCTTTGCCTTCAGCAAGTGGTATGTTACCGATATTATCCTGAGGATCCTCGCTAGGCAGCTCCACATTCATGTCGTCGTCATCTTGGATCGGCGGCCGACCTGAGCGCAAGCACAAGTCGCGGTCGAGCATATACGCGATCCAGAACACTCTCTTCCTCTGTTCTGACTCGCTTGGATTGAGGTTGAAGCCCGAGCCGCGTTTGTGTAGGCCAATGCTATGTGCTAGCCTGATGGCAGCTGCTACCAAGAAGAATGATGGCTGTGGGTTTGGCGTGCCCTGCAAGAACAATGCCATGCCAAGCAGACCCTGCACACTTAGCAGATCCGTGTTCCGGATGGTTAGCTCAGCTTGCACGGCCATGGCGTTTTTGAGGTAGCCCCAAGCTTTTTGGTCTTCGTCTTGCGGAACAAGATTGCTCATTACGCGTAACCTGTGCGCAATCGCAAGAGCAACATTTAGACTCGCCCACCATCCAGACCCTTCGTACGGATCCCTCGAGTAGTGCTTGTCAACCAGATGCATGAATGTAGGCTCATGGAAAAGTGGAAACATGCAATTGAAGTTCTCGAAGTAGTCCTTCAGTAGTGAGAGTGCTTCATGCTTCGACGGCAATGGCTGATAGACCTGGCGGTGGAAGATATCCCTGAACACGTCAGGCTTCCAATTGATCCATTTGTTGTCATCGATCGCAGCATTCGAGATCATTTCCTGGAATGAGGAGTCCCCAGTCTTCTCGTTGACCCATTGGATGCCCTTCGGCGAAAATATCGAGAAGCCTGATGATGATCCAATGTATCGTGTCTCGCCGCAGTTGTTGGTAACAAGTGAGCACATCATATCTGACAATGCTTCGACTTCTGCTTCCTTCTTTTTCCTTCTCTCCGGTGGTGCTTGCTGTGGTTCTGGCGAGCCGTGGTCGACAGGACTTTGCGACGGTATTCGTGGTGTATCGCCGCCTGTTGATTCTTCATGTTCTTGCTCGGGACTGGACAATGCCTTGCCACTGTCTTTGTCGCGTGGGGCCAGTTCTTTGCCTGACGCTGCCGCCTTTTCTGCCAATTTCTTTTCCAATGTGCCCAAATCCATAGCACCTTCGTCGTCCTCTGGGAGAAGACCACTGAGCCGGAGTAGCGATTCCATGCGACCGAGGCGGTTCTCGAGGCCTTCGATATACTTTGCGCTGCAATTCACGTCAATCCACTGACGTCGCGAGCGTGAGAGAACCACCCTTACCCTTTCGGAGGATTGCGCTTCTTCTCCACCTGCGTAAATACGCATTCTGTCTTGTAATTTTGGCAATGCGTACACGCAGGCATCTTGCCGTCACACTTGATCTTCTTCTTCCTACACATATCGCATGCCTGTGCCCAAGGTCAGCAATTGTCCAAGCAACTCTGCACGGTGCTATCCGCATACTCTTGCTATTCTCCTCCTCTTTGGGTCTCCATGGTCACCTCCGTCGTCCAATCCATATCCAATGAGGTCATCTGTGAACATTCCTGCTCCTAAGCCATTGGGCGGTACAAGTCCACCCTCATTGCCATAGCTTCCGAACGCTCGTCGAGGACCACCAAGAGCTGTGGCAGGGTAGTTGAGGCCATTGCCCATGGTAGTACCCTGCATGTAGTTCATGATCGTAGTGGCGGGTGTGTATCGTGTCTCACGCCCGAAGGCGGCGGTTTATGGACTTCAATCGCAGGACGGTATTAATCCGCTTCGTCGGGCACAGAGTGCTTTCAGAGAAACTCCCAGCACAAGAATCAGGCAGTACAACTTTTTTCAGGAGTTCGAATCGTGGGGAACAAGATTATGACGAGTTAGGCAGTCAGATCTGAATTGCGCTAGGAGCAATTATTTCATTCGTCCGGATCGTACGGAGGAGTGGCTTCCGTCGATGATAGAATCGTCTGATGACGGAGGCGCAGCGCAGCAACGACACAGACGTCGCACGGGGCAGGCAGGGTAATGCAGGTACGCGACTTCCCGCGCTGGTGGTTGTGGGTTTAAAGTACCACAAGCGAAATTTAGGATCGATTCTGAAGTCTTCGGAAGGAGAGGGGCTCACTAGAAAAGAGGTCGCGAGCGCTTGGGCTGGGCGCGTTGTCCAATTCGAGGTTAGTATACGGATACGATATACGAGCTTCACGAGCAGTGAATGTGATTGCGCTGTGTGTGGTTGGTGTTGATGATGATGAAGAAGTCGAGCTACGCAAAGTAAGATCGCAATGTCGCGGAATGGTCAGCCTTTGGTCGTCAGAAGCAGAAAGGGCCGATGTGAGGGCATTTAGCAAGACAGCTTAGAAATTCTTCTGTACCACAGCTGTACGGAGCTCTCGAACGAAACTTGTTTCATCGGAGTGTCTATCTGCCGGAGGTGGCTCAGCCGTTTGAGGAAGACGTTGATGCGACTCTTGCTGGCAGTAGTGCTTTTCAAATCGAATCACTCGTGATGCTTCCCTTACGCCATGGCAGGCAAGATGAACGTAGAACAAGATTCTCTCTTCTCGCATGTGGACGGGCACGGTCCTTCACCGAGGCACGCGAGGCATCAAGAAATCGCACCTGCCATCATTTGTTTGCCCTGGACATATATTTCAACGGAGTGCTCGGAGGTCCTCAGAGACGCTGCGCCTCACAAGCATTTCGAAACAATATCAAGCAGCGAACGATCTTGTCCTGAACGCTGACTGGAAGACCTCGCGCTTCCACCGTCCACGAAACCCTCAACCCATCATCCTCGCACATTCCACTACGCCTTATCGAGAACGATCTGACAAGACATGTACGCCAAGTATCAAAACTGCACACATGCTTGATTCGTGATTGCTAACCCTGCGGACCAATACAGGGCGTCGGCGCCGATGAAGGCTGCAGAGTTAGAGGCGCATCCGGAGTTTCCATACCTGACATGGGACCTGAAGCCGAACAAGAAGGCCAAGCTGGCTGTTGCTGCAAAGCGTGGTGGGCCCCTCAATATTGCCTATGAAGTGCATGGCAATGGACCACGGAAGATGATTGTGAGTGTCTATGATGAACTTCGCACATTCGGCCTTCTCGGCCTCCGCGGATTTTGGTCCATGCCCGAGATCATCACTCACAGGCTTGGTCAGCGTTGCGGTCGGCGGAAGTCCAAATGCCGCAACACAATGTTAACGTTGGATCTTTTGGAGGACGTCACAAGGATGTAGCTGTCCATGAGTCTTCGAGGGATTGGCCTTCAGCCATCATTAGCGATTGAGACCAATGGATCGTTGCCAGACGTTGAGAACCAATCTGACCATGTATGCAGTTGATCATGGGCCTCGGCGCTCTCAAGACATCATGGCAACGACAAACGAAGGACTTTGGCCACACGCAAGGCGACAAGTACAGCGTACTGCTGTGCGATAACCGTGGAATTGGCGAGTCTGACAAGCCCATCATGAGATACTCCACGTCTGAGATGGCGAAGGACTTCATAGAAGTGATCGATCATCTGGGATGGACGGAGAAGCGTCAGATACATGTGGTAGGGGTCAGCATGGGTGGGATGATTGCACAAGAACTTGCACTCTTGATACCAGATCGAGTCTGCAGCTTATCGCTAGTATCAACCGCGGCATACATCAAGAATACCGTAGGCTGGGTAGAGAACCTAAGGAATCGTATTAATCTCTTGTAGGCGACAAGAAGCGACCTTGTCATGACATCACTGACATGTGCATAGCATCCCAAGACACATCGACGAGCAGCTCAAATCACTCAAATACAACATGTTCAGCCCCGAATGGCTAGCCAAACCGGACGAGTCTGAATTCACCAAAGAGCCCTTCCCCACAAACGGTGACCGAATCGCAGCTGGTGAGGTTGCAAAACGCCAAAACACCGCTGCCTTCACGCGCACAGGTTTCATCGCCCAGGCTATTGCCGCAGGGTGGCACCACAAATCACCGGAACAGCTGAAAAAGCTTGGCGATAAAGTGGGAAGAGAGCGGATCATGGTCTTGCATGGTGGCATCGATAGGATGATCACGTTTCCACACGGCGAAATTCTGCTGAAGGGCCTAGGAGGGGAGGAGAGCGGTGTCACTGTGCATTTCGAGCCGGGTCAGGGTCATGTCTTCCTTATAGAGCTGCGAGAGCAATTCAGGAAATGGCTCGAGGAGTTGGTGGAGAAGACCGAGAAGCTGAAATGAGTTGCATCGTCCTCGAATTCCAGTCCAGGGTATAATTGCCCAGCAGATGGTCATATGTGGTTTAAAGATAGAATATCTCGGGCAGGACGAAGTCGGAAACTTGTGCGAATGCATCTGCAGATCAATGACCGCCTGCTACAGTTGTCACGCTGATACGTGCAGAAGATATATGCATCATAAGATATCCCGACGGATCTGGTCCTTATTTCCCCTGTCTGCCTCCATGTGCAAATTATTACCAAGCACATAAGAATTGTACCTTAGAATGCTCATGTTAGCCCATGTATATGCAATGACGTCCAGTGCAAATGGCAACTCCATTGACCGCAGAACATTTCAACAGGGAACAAGAATGCTAGGGGAACAAGTACACTCAACCTTTGAGACGTTGTGAAAATGTCGTGCTGCCTTAGGAATAGGAATTCATGTTGTTTCACAGCCTTGCTGACGCGAAGCAATACCAAGCCCCAGACAAGCATCAGAAAGTGGAGCCACAGCGGAACCCCAAGAGTCTTGTCAGACAGGCGCGAACATCAACCACACCACACCACAACTCCCCTCCCCACCACCCTTTCTCATCTCACCTGCATGCATCCCTAATAGCTTTGCCCCTCATTGTTTCATCACGATGCAGGCATGCCGATGTTCCGTCTCAAGTGTTTAACTTGCCTTCGTGTTGTGAGCGCTTGTCGTCATGGCTCAGGGTCTGCTGTCAGGCGTGATCGACTACAGGTGCTTTGATGGCCGGATTGCCGCGTGCTGACGGGGCTAGGGCGCGGAGGTGATTTCTATGGATTGTCTTCCGTACCACGGGGATCTTTGGAGAGACTGTTGCCGATGCGCAATCGATAAGACGATGCTGGCGATGTGCCCGGGGAGTGCCTCTTGTCTCTTTCGCCTCCGCTAGTCATTGGCATGCCTCGAGATGCAGCATCGCAAGAAAACTGAGCAAGATACTGGAGTCGAAAAGACAAGCCCGACAAGATTCCTTGGGACTTTGCTAGCGAGGAGCTTGTAGTCCAATGCGGTTCGTCGACCATAGAGTTGGGAATGCAACGTGATGTCACATAGCGGGCGACCATACACAGCAATTATCTACATTCCAGTGGTATGTCATTTTCAGCATACCGGCAACAAATGGCAAAGATCACTCCGCTGCTAATCTTTGATGCTATCGGACTTCAGAGCCATGTTTCTGAACATGGACGAGCATCAGTCGAGGCACTTTGGCAACCCAAGGTAGACATCGTGCATTGCAACAAGGCTGAATCCACACGAGCACTAGCGGCTGCCGATCATCAACGGTCAACACCACTAGATCCACTAATAAACGTGTAGTACTCGGGGAAAGAGTCGTCAGTGGCGTCGATCATTTAGCTTGCAAGACATAAGAGCGGTCCATCCAAGCATCTTGCCAAATCTTCTTCCTCTCTTGGAAAGCTTAGGTTGTCATTGCTCGGATCTTTTTCATTGCGGGTTGCAGAAGAGCTTGGAAGTGAATTGTCTCAGTCCACACACAGTGTCCGCGCCTCTGCCAGAGATCAGAAGGGACACTTTACGACCTCGGAGCGAGGTCCGAACTTTCACCATGGCGTCCACAGATCCGCCACGAAATCTCTCCTCTGAGAAAGAAGAGAAAGACAGCAGCCATGATGACTCTGGATCCAACACACACAACGAGCATGTCACCTCGCCTCCGCCTCGGAAGCGCAGCTCCGTGGCCAGCACAGCCGCTGATCGCGCCCGCACAAACATCAACATGAAGCTTGCCAATCCCCTCGACGGGTACACCCTTGACGAGCTCAAGATAATGGGCAGCGACTATGCTAAGCTGCACGCCATCGCTGATCCTGAGGATATGCGAGCCTTCGAGCTAGGCGCCATCTTGGCGCAGAACCCGCAGAAGGTCCATCGGATTCGCGAGTTCGTCAGCGACGAGGAGTTCTCTATCCTTGAGGGAGAATATACCAGCCGATGGGCACAGCCAAAGCTGCTGTATCTCGTCATTGTGCTCTGCTCCACCTGCGCCGCCGTGCAAGGCATGGACGAGACTGTCGTGAACGGCGCACAACTCTTCTACACACCGCAATTCGGTATCGGCGGCGACGATCCTAGATCAACATGGCTGACTGGTCTGGTCAACTCGGCACCGTACGTCTGCTGTGCATTCATCGGGTGCTGGATGACGTCGCCTTTCAACAAATTGTTCGGTCGCAGAGGTACCATCTTCATCACGTGCCTTTTCAGTGCCATGGCTTGCTTCTGGCAGGCATTCGTGAATACGTGGTGGCACATGTTCATTGCGAGGTTCGCGCTTGGGTTCGGAATCGGGCCTAAGTCTGCTACCGTTCCTGTCTATGCAGCTGAATGCACACCTCCGGCCATTCGAGGCGCTCTCGTGATGCAATGGCAGATGTAAGCAGCCTCACCCCTCCAATATTACAGCACATACTAACATGTTCCAGGTGGACTGCTTTCGGCATCATGGTCGGCTACGCCTCTGACCTCGCATTCTACTACGTCCCGGACAAACCCAATATCACCGGTCTCAATTGGCGCATCATGATGGCGTCTGCAATGTTCCCAGCCGTCATCGTGTGCTGCTTTGTGTTCATGTGTCCCGAGTCGCCACGCTGGTACCTCTCCAAGGGCCGCCACCACGCCGCGTACAAGAGCATGGTCCGTCTGCGATACAGCAAGATCCAGGCTGCTCGCGATCTGTTCTATATGGCCGAGCTGCTAAGAGCGGAGGAGGGTATCCAGATGGGCAGTGGCTTGTTCGAGTTGGTGCGTGTGCCGAGGAACAGACGTGCTATGCAGGCCTCTGAGATCGTCATGGTAAGTTGTACTCCCACCAGTGCGTACCAAGGTGACGGAAATCCTAACGAATCCTACGCAGTTTATGCAGCAATTCTGCGGCGTCAACGTCATCGCCTACTACTCCAGCTCCATCTTCGAAGACTCAGGCTTCAGCACCATCTCCGCCCTTGCCGCCTCCCTCGGCTTCGGCGTCATAAACTTCCTCTCGCCATCCCGGCCATCTACACCATCGACACCTTTGGCCGGCGCAACCTCCTGCTCACCACCTTCCCGCTCATGGCCATCTTCCTCCTCTTCACGGGTTTCTCCTTCTGGATCCCGGAGTCCAGCCAATCCGCGCGCGTTGGCTGTATCGCGCTGGGTATCTACCTCTTCGGTATCGTCTACTCGCCGGGCGAGGGGCCTGTCCCATTCACGTACTCTGCGGAGGCTTACCCGCTGTATGTGAGAGATCTGGGCATGAGTCTCGCGACGGCGACGACGTGGTTCTTTAATGCGCTGCTAAGTATCACGTGGCCGAGCTTGCTGGCGGCGTTTAAACCACAGGGCGCGTTTGGGTGGTACGCGGGCTGGAATATTGTTGGCTGGTGGCTCGTGCTGCTGTTTATGCCAGAGACGAAAGGCAAGACGTTGGAGGAGCTGGTGAGTTTCTCTTTCCCCTCTCGTGAAAGTTCGATTGCGGGATAGGTGGCTAATTTGACTATGCACAGGACCAAGTATTTAGTGTACCGACGCATCTGCATGCTGCGTATGGTCTGAGGCAGATCCCCTATTTCATCGGGCGGTACATCTTCCGACGTGATCTGAAGCCTGAGATCCTGTACGAGCGGGAGGAATTCCAGGAGGAAGGGGATAATGCGCGTGCTGAAGAGGGACTGTAAGCTATTCTTTCATTCATGCAATTCGGGCTGGACTGGTATAATCGGATGTTACAATTTGACACCCCTACGGGCTGCATATCCACTACCTATTTAGTATTTGGTGCTCCCCAGACATGCCTGATTAATTGGCTTTGAGGGATAATGTCAATTCGTCAATCATTGAGAGACCGCTCCTTCCAGGTCCCCTCCTGCATCTCCTCTAGCCATCCTCAAGCCATGAGAGCATTCTGCGGTTAAGGCTGTGGAGGCTGTGGCCGCGGCTTTGGCGGAGGAGGTCGATTGCCCATTTGGTTCTTCTGTTGGGGCTGCGGGGGCTGAGGTCGCGGTTTAGGTGAAGGCGGCCTATTCCCAAGCTGCTGTTCTTTTGGAGGCGGAGGGGGTGGTGGAATTGGCTGTGGACTATCTGGTCGTGGGCGTGATAGGCCGTGTGGAGTGGGGAGAATGGAGAGCATACTGTTCTGCTGCCGATATGTTGTTGGTATTAAGTGTAGATCAGCATGAGCTGGTGTCGTTGATGTTGAGGTTGCTGACTTCTGTGTTGATGAGTATAGAAGACGAATGAGCAGAAGAGTTTATATAGATAAGTGGAAAGTCATCTTGTGTTCCTTTCAGCCGGGTAGATGCTACTAATGATACAGCGTGATGGAGCACAGAGAGTCTGTGGCGGTGTTGATGTTCTTGTTTCGCCAGCCTGTAGCAGGAAAATCGCATGAACGTCTGCAGTTCTGGTGGATCTCAATTCACTCCGTGAGTAGGAAAGTCATATCTGCCTTGTATCTGTTCCCAAGCATGACTTTCATCCATCGTATCGTTGGAGGTGGATCTTTGCAGATACGTAGACTGTGTCAGATCTTCCATTCAGATACCACACCGCATGATCCTTAGCGTGCGTTGCTTGGGAACGCACTATGCCACTGAATCTGCAAGCAAGATCTTATCCAAGCTCTTCTGATAGCTGGCAGCAGGCGTGATACAAACACCACCTCCGGATCATGAGTATATGCCTTCACAAGACTCTCCCGCTCGCTAAATGCATACACAGAAGGCTCATGTCGAATCACCTCCCCACCGCCCTCGGAAAATTCCTCACCCCCAAAAACCTTCCCTTCAACGCCTTAACCTCCTTAACAATCCTCTCCACCTCATCCTCCTGCGCCTTCTCCCCACTCGCCCACCCGTACCCGCCCGCATTACCAGCACCATACTTGTAGTAACTGGCGCTCGTATACGCCATCTCATTCAGATTCGTCACCAGATCCGCCAACTCCTTGGAGGTCCTGTCCTTTTCGACTGCGGCCTCGGATTTGAAGGTTAGGTCTTTGAGTTGGTTCGTGAGGGAGGAGAGGGTCAGGCTGGCGAGGGTGGTTGCGTCGTCGCTGGTGGTGGGTTTGTCCGGGGATGTGGGGGAGGAGAGGGATGCGCGTCGGGAGGGAGGGGTGGAGGTTTGCGTGCCGAAGTCGCGGTGGAATAGCTCGGTGGGATCGCTCGTCTCGCTCGCGTCGTCGTCTTCACCCCCCCGCGCGGCGAGACTGGTTCCGGGCCGCGAAGCCGCACCATGAGGCACGCTGGATACTAGACCGGCGAGTCTGGAGTTGAAGGCGTCGAGTTGGTTGGTGGAGTGCGTGAGCAGATCGTGCCGCGAGTCTGTGAGCTGCGCTTGCATGGGGTGGATGATGTATTTGGACAGGGCGTAGAGGGTGCTGTAGATGCCGGCGGTGACGTAGGCGGTGTTTAGGAGGAGCGTCTTCGTGACGAGCGGGGGCGGTTTCTCGGATTGCACGAGGAATTCCGGGTACGATATTACTGGGGGGAGGTCGCGCGGTTGAGTCGGTTGAGCTGGTGGTTGTGATTGTGGTTGTGCTGTGGCTTGCGCGGGCTGGTGGACGTGTTAGTTGTGTGTCGGCTGTTCGCATGGCTTTGGGTATCGTACCTGTGTCTTGCCTTCCTGCACAGCAGACGAACTGAGCAGCAAATCCACCTCCTCCCTCTTCAAGCCCTTCGACTCCAAGAAAGCCGCTTTCTTCTCCCGCGACGCATCCTTGATGGCGGGATCACTCAGAAACCGACTCGCCTGCTCCTTCAACCCGTCGATGTCATCTTTGCTATTCGACGCTTCTGATCGTGCGGGCTCGTGTGTGATTTCCTTTTCGTCGGCTGCTGCTGCTGCTTTCGTCTCTTCGTGTGGTGGTGATGCTTTCACATCTTCGGCGCCTGGTAGCGAAGTCGCGCGTTGCCAGGCTGGGATCTTGTTGGGTGCGTTATTTGGCGCCATGGTGTGAGACTGTATATACGGAATGAAGAAAGGTCACAATGGGCAGAAGTGAATGTAGAAGTTCCGGCGCAAAGTCAAGACGAATGCTGGATATGATGCATCAGGGCTGCCGAGGTCCGCTTTCTCCACCAAAACGTCCGCGTTTACGAGCTAGGCGCGCGTCTAAGTGCCTATACAGACAGGTACTCGAATACTGCAGCACGAACACAATCGCAAGTTCCAGACTACATCTTCCTTCCGAGAATTCACGGGCAATTCGGTTCAAGTCTACTCGATCAACTGATCAACGCTAGCCATCATGTCTAAACGGCAACGGGTCATGGACTCGGAGGATTACAGCGCCAGGTATGCACGATAAATCTACTAGCATTGATTGGGTGCTGTGCATGATTGCACGAGAGGGAGCTACCCAGAGCTGCGCATTGTGCGACGCGAGCGGGCGAAAAAAGGAATGAAGAGCAAGAACAAGAACATTACTCCCTCCTCTCGTCCCCCAAGCTCTCACAATCATTCCACACAATCATGTCATCCCGCCGCCTCAGAACCCGCAAGCAACTAACTCCGCCACCCGCCAGTCCTGCGCCTCTGGCAACAACCCGCCCTAGACGCGGCACCGTGAATAGAGCCCCGCCTCCTGCTCCAACGACGATCGAGCGCAGCTCCCCCGACGAGACGCGCACCAGCTCCATCCGTTTGACCGTGAAGGCGGACCCCAAGAAACTGCAGGCGGCCACTTCGACCACCAAGGCGACAACAGCAGAGAACGGGAACGGACGGGGAAGCGCGAGGAGTAGCAGGAAGAAGGCGATTATTGAGAGTGAGAGTGATGCTGAGGGGTCTGAGGAGGAAGAGGAGCAGATAGCGGAGGACGAGGATGAGGAGATGGAGGATGATGAAGAGGAATCAGAGGAGGAGGAAGATGCCGAAGGCTCAGATGAAGACGACGAGGACGAGGAGATGGAGGATGCACCGCCGGCTCCTCCTCCCCCAGCACCAGCGAAACCCCAAAAGATCTCGGTCACCAAACCACAAGTCACCATCACGCCCGCCAAACCGCTGCCAAGCGTGGAGAGCAAGGAGATATCCATGGCCAACAACGGTGGAGCAGAAGACGAAGACGACGATGATGACCTGAGCAGTCTAGACGAAGACGAGGACGAGGAGGAACTCGATGCTGAAGGCGACGAAGACGAGGAAGATGCAGAGGGCGAGGAGGACGAGGATATCTCGCGCAGCGCAACACCGGATCCCAGTAAACTCACGCGACGCCAGCGCGCAGAAGCGCAGGGGCTCATGGCACTGAGTAATGGTGCGTTCTCCTCATCCCCTTACATTCTCTCCCCACCACAAAAGGGACATTATACTGACAAAGTACCCCTTGCCGCAAAACAGAAGCACAAAAAAAGAAACACCTCACCGCAGACGAAATCTCCCTCCGCCGCGCCGAAATGGCACGCCGCCGCAAAGCCCTCTCCGAGAAACGCAACGACGAGGAGAAGCAGGACACGATCAACCGCCTCTTGAAGCGGCAAGCGACGAAGCGGCAGCGCAAGGCGGATGTGGAGGCTGATCGAATTGCGGAGGAGGGGGAGGATGGCGTTGTGGAGGGCGGGAGGGCGGCGAATAAGGTGTTTGTGAGGTATGTGCAGAGTACAAGGGGGAGTGTGTTGGCGGTGCCGAGGGAGTGGGTTGAGAGTGGGTTGGTTGGGGGTGTTTTTGGGAGGGAGGGGGTGAAGGCTACGAAAGTGCCCTGGACGGGGAGGATGGTTGAGGTGGTGGAGTGAGAGGATCCTGTACATGTCCTGCGCAAGTTGCACGTCTTGATTTGAGCATTTAGCGATTGGCGCGGGAGTCGCGTTGTACGCATGGTATATTAGTTGGGAGGGATGATAGGCCCAATTTGAGCGATGTCCTTGTTGCGTGCGTGCGCTCTGTGCCTCTACAAGATCGGACTTTGTGGTTTCTGAACCGCGCAATGAAAGAGCTTGGATGGTGGCACGGTGTGTGCTTTTGCGTGATCGACGTGGAGGGAGTACAGAACCAATGTTCTGTGCGAGGAGATCCGACTACATCCGACGCCAACGCGAACATCCTCTGTCCATTTTCGATGCATGAAGTCGATTTGAGCTCTTTTGAGCACACGGAGGACGTCTCTTCGATATTGTGGTTGACAAAAAGGGGATGTTTACGGCGAAATGATGTTTGCTCACGGGCTGGCCGAGGACTGAGAATTCCCCTCGTGCAAAATGGGTCAACGAGACGCAGATAATGCGCTCGAGTCCGCTGGTCAAAACATACTCGAGCTCAAGTAACTAAAGCCTGTAGCAGACATAATGCGCAATTCTCACTCGATCATAGGTCTCCTTGGTCTGGGCTGCGGCCTGGGAACCAGTGGCGAACCACTTGAGACAACACACTCGAGGGGTGGTAGCGTTGGGACGAGCGGTACCATGAGAGGACCTTGAACACCTGCTTCGACGAGCTCTCTCATTCCTGCGGCAACAGTCGTATTCGTATCAATTCGACCACCTTGGACGCCGCCAGTGTCTTGTGGATCTGGACAAAGCACGATTGCTGGTGGCCACACGACGAGCGGCGGTCAATGGCCGTCTTCTTCTGCCAGCACCGTTCAAACGACGTTTGCACTACCGACTCAAGCTGGTCTTTCTGGCACGATCAAACCAATCTCAAAAACTACACTGAGCAACGGCGACAGCTCTGCGAGCGATGCATATACCGCATTTTCCACGTCGCAGAGTGCACGAGCTCCGTTTCGACCTAGTCCCAAGATCTCGACCGGCAATACGCTTACGAAGGTGGAAAATGTGGTCTGGACTTCAAGTGCGAGTCTTGGGTCTCACTCTGGGCAGATGGGAGGGGTCACAGTGATAAGCAGTGATCCCGAATTCCCGCAGGACACCAGTCGCCAGCCGTCGTGGTCGACGAGCGAGCCAGCTTCACAGGATACCGACGCCTCTACGTCCAGCGAGTATCTCTCGAAAAGTCACCTCCGAAGCTCCAGTGGGCAGCTTTGGAGTTCTTCCGCTGGGCTCGCCCAAGTGACGGTGTCAGCAGGCTCGGATACGAATTGGGGCGAGCCGTCTCCACTCACCACTGCTCAGCTCTCTCAAAGATCCAGCAGCGAATCAGCAGCTAGTCTGACAACATCGGTAGTCGTGGGTGATGAGACCGTCGATCCGTCCTCGACTTCGACGGAAGGAGCACTATCCACTCCCCGTACAAGTACTTCTGCTACAACTGCAAGCAGTGCATCTCACACCCCTTCTACTAGTCTACTACTGAGCGATGGTGATGGAACGCTCTCAAGTCAGTCGTCCTCTTGGACCTCGGTCGAGTCTCTCGGGACAGCAGCGACCACTAAATCGGTTCAGGACTCCTCTCAGCTCGGCCCATTTCCACAGGCAGTCAATACCACAGCTCGGAGCGCAACTTCACACAGCATCTCGGCATCCTCCAGCAAGACTTCTCTTAATTCTGCCTCGACAAAAATCACTTCATCGCCGAGCAGCTTGTCCCTGCCGTCAACGACCACAGTCGGCCATTCCACGTTCGCTGCGACTTCGAGAGCCAGTCGCTCCAGTAGCATCGAGACGACATCTCATGTTCCTATCGGGAGCGATTCGATACTTTATGCGTCGTCAAGTGTCGGTCATCTGGACAATCTTTCCACGCCTACGGGTTTCTCAACGAGCCGATCCAAGTCTATGCCTGCTTCAACAGTCCCTCATCCAAGCAGCACTTTGCCAATGCAGACCGAGAGTGTGTCTGCTACGTCGTCTAGGTCTTCGATCGTCTACAGTGGCTTTGGGATCTCGTCTTCGTCTACTGCTACTCCTCCGCTTCCTCCTGGCATAATACCGTCCGGGGACGATGGAAATGACGAAATTGAACCACCAGGACAGAACGAACAAGAAGAAGACAACAGGGAAGAGCAAGATGACACGGGTCCACCCGATCAAGGCGGAGGGGATCATGACGAGGGCGACGAGACCGGAACACCGGGAAGCGACCATGAAGACGACAATACGGGAGATGATGACGATGATGCGGGAGGAGGCATCATCGTGGGAGGTGGTATCGTCGTAGGAGGTCCTCCAGCTCTACCAGCCCCAAGATCCCGAACCTCAAGGCGGAAGTCCGCAAGATCCACAGCCAACGGATAACAAGCCCACCGAGTCACCAAGCCCGACATCACAGACAGCAACCAGCAGTTCTGCGACCTCGAGCTCCTCAAGCTCGTCTTCTAGCTCAGCAGCAGCGACACCGCAGTCGTACATGATCTATACCAGGGCGGGCACGCCAATCAGCGCCTTTGATGCTATGTGCGAGCAGATTGATGGTGGAGTGGGTGCAAAAACTGCAGATGCTACGTTCATCGATTGGCAAGCATGTTGCACTTTCCTTACTGCTGCCCAAGCGCGGGAGATTGCTGTGACGTATGCGGCTATTGTGGATGCGGTCGTGCTTGATGTGCCGATACGAGATCCGTATGCACGTGCTATTCCGGAGATCAACGACTCAGAGCACTTTCACTCTGGCATCCCAGGCGACTACTCCTGCTTACATCAGAAGAGAGCACTCACCTTCCCATCTGAAGCTTTTGTCTGCACCTCCGACCCTTCCTTTGGATACACCCAACCATCAACTACCAGACTATCATTACCAACCAGTCGCCGGCAAGGGCTCCATCATCTATGTTCTGGACTCGGGCTGTTCACTGACCCATCCAGAGTTTCAGCAACCTGGTCGTTTAGTGCGGTGGTATTCAGTCCCAAATGCGAAAACCTTGGGACGAGACACTTTCTGAAATCAAAGCCGTGACGCATGGAGAAGAGAGAATTCAGACGATATCATGGGCCATGGCACGTCTGTTGCGGCGCTAGCCGTAGGAGCAACCGTAGGCGTGGCACCTATGGCAGACTTAGTGTGTGTCAAGATGAACGGCGATGTTCGCATTAGGACATCGACTACAATGCCCGACTGGGACGGCGTGAGAGCTAACGAGCCTCTTCGCTTTAGTGTAGTACACGACGCATTGCTCTTCGTCTTGAGGGATGTCTACATGGTACGATCACAGCCTTACGGATATATGCGCAAGTTCATCGTGAACATCTCCTGGAGCTGGCCTGGCGAAACAGGATACGACGAGTCAGAAGAGTATCTCAAAGAGCTTATACAACGGCTATGGGATGAAGATGTCGTTGTGGTCATGCTGGGTGGCAACGGCGCACGTGGTCTCACACATCTTGATATGACGTTTCCCCAGAATATAGGCACCGACGACAACGAGTTGATAACTGTGGGCGGGACTGATTGGGATCGGACACTGGATCCAGACTATGCAGTTCATCGACCAGGGCATCCAGGTTCGATGACCGTCTATGCTCAAGGAATACAGGTGTTGACGATGACAAACCGGTATGAGTTCAAATGTCTTCATGGGACGTCTTTTGCAACCCCACAAGTGGTACGGTAGCTCGCCGAGTTAGCCGCGACCAACTAACTTATACTGCGATAGGCCGGTCTCGCCGCATATCTGCTTTCACTTCCAGAGAAGCAGCATCTTTGGATTCCTGAGAACATCGTCAAAGCTATTAAGAAAGAGATTATTGGGCTGGCGCACGTTCGACGCACCAACCCAGATGCGCAAGCGGATGCAACAAGCACGGATCGACCACATCCATCGAGCATCAAAGTCGCATATAACGGTGCCCTGCCAAGTTGGCTCTATTGTCCTCT